>PVHY01011171.1:0-48982 GCA_004024945.1 Uropsilus gracilis | reverse complement strand
AGACGCAGACGACACAACAGTGGCCTCTGGGCTGACCCAGTTAGGGTTAGCTAAGATTTGGGTTTGGGGACTGGAAGAGAGACGAGCATCCAGGGATCACCCAGCCCCTGGGCTAGCTGGCATTGTGCAAGTGGAAGGAAGGCTGAGACATCTCCTGCCTAAAAGGATGGAGGGAACCTCTCCTGCGGCCCAGGGCGCTAGGGCTTATCTGGAGGCGACTGGGAGCCTGGGAGCCAGTGATGGATTTTGATGGCGTGTGGCACGACTGCTATCGCTTACACCTTCCTTCCCAGCTAAAGGAAAAAGACTTGGAGGCTTTGCATCATACCCTTCAGGATTGTTCACCCTTAAGGTGTAGTCAGATGGGTTGAGAAAGACTCTGGAAAAATTCCTAGGAAAACAGAAGTAAGAGTAGAGGCTTTGAAGGGCTAGAGAGCAAGAGGGGGCACTGCCAGGGGCCAGGAGGAGCAACGGCACTGGCACGCACGTGGGCACAGGTGTTCCCCAGCCACGGCCATGCTTCCTGGCAGAGCTCATCAGCGAGGCAGGCCAGCCTCCCCGGGGTGCCCACGCCTGGGTGTCTGAGGCGGATAGTCTACCAGGACAAGGAGCGCTAAGTCTGGTAGGGACCCCCCCCTGGGACCTGATTAGTCCAGGAAGAGTCCGCCAGGTTCCCCCAGGTCAGCCTAGATGCTCAAGGTGGCCTTGGCCCAGGAGGCCGGGTGGGGAGCATTAGCATGGTAGAGACCAGACTACATGGGAAGTGCTTTGTGTTAACTACTGGCTGGCAGCCCCCACCCCATCCCACCCGGGCGGCCCTGCCCATTTGCCCACCATTACAACGCTCCATTACTTAGGTCAGCATCTGGCACGAAAGACGCAGCTTTCTCTGTGATGACCAGGACCCGGGAACCACTCACATGTTTCTCTCCCGCCCGCATTTCCCACTGAGCTCTCCTGGCAGAACTCCCTGTGTGTCTCACTTTGACTTCCAGCGTGTCGGAAGACAGTTCTAGAATTCCTCTGTAGAGGGAACCTGGGCTGAGGACTCTGGAAAGCAGGCACTTGCCGTGTGTTTTGCAGTCATCCCAATCCGGGTAGTTTCGCCATCGGCTGTAGCTATTAGAGAGGAATGTGGAGCCCTGGGTGGATTTCACAGGCTTTAATGCGCCCAGGGAACCTGGCACACAGGGAGCACCAGGCAGGGAGGCTGGCAGACAAGGAGGCAGACGAGCCCCCCCAGGAATGTCACACCCTCTGGGCTCTCATTCTCCTTTGTGTTCCCCTGGAGCGCTCCTCCCTCCCCCCAGGGTGCTGCTGCCCTTTTAACCCTCCCTCCCAGGCTCATGGGTGCCCGCTCACACATGTGCGCACCCGTTGGGCCAGAGGTGCACAGTCATGGGGAGGGCGCGAGTCCACAGTGCTGTCACAGAGGCTAATGGGAAAAGGGAAAAGAACTCTGATGGCACATTTACTCTACACGTTGAATCTGCTGTGTTTGCATAAATAAGCACCAGGTTTTTATTTAAATGGAGTATTTGGGATTGTTTCGGTGCAAGATGGGGGAGGCCAAATGCTCCCTCTCCTACCACAAGCCCCTCTAGGGGACTCGCTGTGCCTACGGAAGTAGGAAGGAGTAGAGCGTGTGCGTGCGCGCGTGCGTGTGTGTGTGCACGCGTGTGCGCATGCGCGTGCGTGTGTATTGAAGAATTCGGATCCCACAGGGACCAGGCGTGTCACGCGTGGGCGGACATGGAAGAACACGGCTTCTGAGGCACAAATGTGAAAACCCGGCAGCCTAGTGGGCTAGAAGGTGACCTGGCTGAGAGTCTGGAGTAGGGACTGAGTTACCTCTATAACCTGGACACGGTGCTGATTGAGGCCGAGACCCTCCCTTCTCAGCGAGCCGTCGAGCCCACCGCAGCGTCTGGGTAGGGTGGCTGCTGGAGAAGCTCGGTTCCCTCTCCTCCACCCCCTCCCCCGGAGCCACCCCTCCTGCAGGGTCCTCGTGAAGGACAGTGATTCCAAGGAAGTGGATGTTCTTTAATGCGTGCAGCGCGCTGTGGGAGTCTGGGTTGCTTTCTGCTTTCTCATCTCCAGTGTCCTCTGTTCAGTTGTCTTGCTGCTGTTGTGATAACAGCACCTGCTGCTCTTCCTTAGGCACATGCTATGAACCGGTGATTCTTTTGTGAACGCCTGTTGCAGCTCGTAGGATGCATTACATTCATAGTTTCAGTCGGCACAACTCCGTGAAGTGGAATTCATCGTTTCACGATGAGGAAGTGAACACTTCATGTTCTTCGTAAAATAAAGTATAAAGAAGGAAAAACAGCTATCACTTGGTAATACTGCCACCTGAGTTAACTATTGTTAACATTTGGGTACTTTTCTTGCTCGACTTTCATTCCTGTGTGTATGCATAGGATAGCTCCATTTCCTTAATTGGGATCATAGGCCCTCGTGTGCTTTATTCTGCAGATTTTGAGGTAACAGACAAGAAGAAAGTATAAGGGTATAAGGGAAGGTAGTAGTAAAATGTAAACAAGCCTGACGTGGTGGTACATGGCTATAATCCAAGCTCTGGGAGGCAAGAGAACAGGAATCGTTTGAATTCACGGGTTCGAGACTACCCCAGGCAACATAGCGAGACCTGGTTCTCGAAAAAGCAGCCAAGTGCGTCGGCGGGCACCTGTAATCCCAGTTACCGGGAGGCTGAGGCTGGGAATAGCTTGAGTCTGCAGAATCGGGACTACCCCGGGCAATAGTGAGACCTAGTCTCAAGAAAAAAAAAATAGTAAAATGTAAACAAAACTTCAGAACCAGGGAAAAGAACAGAACTAGGGAAAGCAGATAGACCCTTGGAAGTCGCTAGAAAGGTGCTCCATTTTAGTTTATTTCCCTCAGAAGCAGACCCTGAGTCACAATTTGAGCCCAGGCAGTTGATTGGCAGGTGCCAGGATACAGACAGGGAAAGGAAGACATGAGACAAGAAAGGGAAGTGTGTCAGTTCAGGGTGTATGATTCCCACGGTGGGCAACTGGTGCATAATCCCCAGTGGAAGCTTGAAAACAACACGAAGCTTGTGGCTCAGAATTAGCCCAGGTGAGGTAGCTGGGGTATTTATACACCCACACCTGTCAGTACTTGGTTTAAAGCTGCTTGGGGGATGGGGGAGCAGGGCATTTAATTCCATACTTCTGGTCTGCTTTCAAGGATAACCCTTTGTAAAGAAAAAAAAAAAAAAACAGGCCCCAACCATGGGAAATCAGCCCAGTACCCCCAAAAGTGGTCAAGAGGTCCCATGGCATGTGGGTCCCCAGAATGACTATTCAGGCTTCATATTTGGTTGCAAGCTTTGCAGCAGAGTAATGATCCACCCTAAACTTCTTATCACAAAAAGGGAAGCGTAAACCTTTCCCAGTACCTAATCTTCAAAAACATTTCCCCCTTGGAATAGTAGTATGTTGGAGCCATTGCAAAGGGCAGTGGACAGTATTCAGGAGCAGCATTTTCCTGGAAAATGCAAACTATTTGCAAAAATAATTGAGACCGTGGATTTCAAAGTCAGAAGAGTAGAAAGCAATTTGAATACCATAGGACCCAACATTTTTTTTTTTTAGGGTATACCTTCCAAAGAATGGAAAGCTGTTCTTGCATCATGGTGCATTGTAGTGTAGTCTCACTGGTCAAAAGGTGGAATTAACCTACATGGGCATCATTAGGTAAATGGATAACAAAATGTAATATCTACAGTGGAATATTATACAGCCCACAAAATGAACAAAACTTTGATGGACCTTGAAAACCTAAGCAAAATAAGCAAGATGCAGAAGGACATCTATAATTCCACATACATGAAACACGTGGCATCAGCAAATTCCATAGGTACAGAAAGTAAAGGTTACCAGGGCTTGGGAGAAGAGCTGCATTGTTGTTTAAATGGATATAAGGATGATTAAGATGTTTGGGGTATAAATGATGGTAATTATATAACATTGTGAATGTACTTACCATTGAACTGTGCATGTATGAATGAGTGATAAGTGTAGTACAGGCTTCTTCCACTCTCGGAAAGTAGAATGTTCCTATTTGGTGTGATTTGGTAGTTTATCTTGGGGGGTCTGGGGATACTTTTACCATTTATTTAAATGGAAAAAATTTTTATTTAATTTGTTTTACATCGTATCTACCCCAGGATTCTCCCACCATCTAATCAGTATCTCAATTTTTTATGCCATTCCCTCCTCCGATTTTATCCTCCTCTCCCTCTTTTGCTCTATGCTTCAGTTCTACTGACAGTTAATTTAAAATTTTTTCTTTGTTTGTTCTCCCTATATCCCTCATATAAATGAGACCATCTGTATTTCTCTCTTTCTTTCTGACTTATTTCTGCTAGCATGATTCCTCCTAACTCCATCCATGTTGCTGCGAATGACATAAGTTTGTCTTTTTTGACTGATGAATAATATTCCATTGTGTACACATACCACAGCTTTCTGATCCATTCATCTATTTGGGGCATTTGGGTTGTTTCCATATCCTGGCTATTGTAAATAGCGCTACAACAAATATCCAAGTACAGGTTTCCTTTTAGAGTTTTTGTAATCTTTGGGTAGATTCCTAGAAGTGGGATTGCTGGATCGAATGGTATTTTATATAGAAAAATTGTGAGCATACCTGGATCCAAAAAAAAAAAAATATTCTACCAAGTCATACCAAAGAGGAACATTCTGCTTTCAGACTGCGTATGTGGATTTTTACCCCTGTTTAAGTTCCAGGGTAGAATATTAAAACACACATCAGAGATGTTGATTCTGAAAGAAGTTAAGTGATCACTTGTAAGAACAAACTTTAAATCCTTGGAGGAGCAGACGAACAGTTATCCTCTAGAGATCTTTTTCTGCCAAATAGGCTTCTCGTTCGGAGTTTGTGTCTGTTTACCCGTCTGTTCATAACTCAGCCTCTGCTGAAAAAGGCTCACGGTAGCTTGCGTCGACGTGTTATGCTGTGGGGATGAGCCACCCTGGATGTCAGCAGTTGGCACAAGTTCGCCTCTTCACAAGCAGTCCTCTGCAGGTGCCGAGACTCCCCAGGGCTGTTGTGTCTTGTCTGGCTCAGAACTCCCGGCTTCATTCAGTTCCTGCCCCTGGAACAGCCCAGGAAAGCAAAGAGCGAGCTGGAGAAGCTTAACCTTACAGTTAAAAGGCCACCACCTGAAAGTGGCTCGGCTTAGAGATGGATTTAAAACACAGGGGCAGATGAGCAAACAGGGCGGGCAGCACAGTTAAGCCAAATATTGTTTTGTTTGTCTGTTTGTTTGTTTTTGAGACTAGGTTTGGCTATGTTGCCCAGGGCAGTCCCGATCCCGCAGACTCCAGCAATCCCCACCTCAGCCTCCCAGTAACTGGGATTACAGGCACCCACCACCACGCCCAGCTGCTTTTTTGAGACTAGGTCTCACTCTGTTGCCTGGAGTAGTCTCCAACCTGTGAACTCAAGCGATCCCAGGCTTCTTGCCTCCCAGCACTTGGACTACAGGCACACGTCACCACACCCGGCCTTAAGCCACACGTTGTTAGTATGCAGAGACAGGTGTCAGAAGGGCCTATGGAATTGTCCAAGGTGAGCTTCCAGTTTGGCTACGTGTTTCCTAGTTGTCAAAATAAACGGGCAAATGGCTCCCCTTATCCAGGCTGGCGACTTGGGAAACACCCAGCTTTTTCAGACTTGAGTAAAAAAACCTTTCCTACCAGTTGTCACGAGGGGACAAGATCATGTGGCAAACAGGAAGAGAACCCTGGGGTCCTGCCAGGATGGCACAGCCCCCTTAAGGCCGGCCCCGTTCAGTCCACCCCCCTCTGCCAACATCCAGAGCCAGGCAGGGGAAAGAGGACCTGCTCCCTGGGGTCCCATCTGGGAAGGTCATGCCGGGTCCCCTCCCCACACTTCCCAAGCGCAGTGTCCATGAGAACGCCCCTGCGGGGGGCGTCGTGCTGGTTAAAATGCAGGTTCCCCTTTCCACATTCTTGATGCAGTGGATTTGCTTTTATAGACACTGGAGGGGGCTCTGAGGCAGGCAGCACAGGGGCCATACTTGAGGCATGGATGTTAGGCGTCAGTGCAGGCTTGAAAATTGAGACCACCCCCAAGTGGCCCGTGAATCAGCATGATCCGCATCGTCTTGTTGCAAATACTGGGTGTATTTCTAACCCCAACCAGCCAGTCAGAGTCTGCGCTTTAACCAAACACCCACCTGAACCTGCTCTTCCCTAGGCGCAGTGAAACTGTCATCTCTGAGTCTAGATGTCTTCAGCTTTGTCACATCGCTGACTGGGGCACACCCCCCTGACACCCACACCCACACACACCCCCCCCACACACACACGCACAGTGCTTTAGAAAGAGCCAGAGTCCTCAATGAAACAGCAGGGAGACAAGATGTGTCCACTCTCCTTAGTGGGTCTCCCGTCTGGGGGCTGAGCAGATCAGAAGCATGTTACTCAAGAGCAACATCGTCCAAATAAGAGGATGTGCAGGGCTCAGGCTGAGACAGTGGCCCTACTGTGTGCCTCTGAGTAGCTCGTGGATGCTGAGTGCCTCCTCCGTGCTGCACGACTTGGGGCCAAAGACCAGATTTTCAGCAACAGTTTTATTCATCCTCATTAGACCAGCTCACACCGCCCATTCTTTTTTTAAAAAATAATTTATTTATATATATTTCACATCATTTCAATCCCTGGGGGTCACCCACCACCTCCCCTCCCCGCCCGCTCCAGCTGGTCCCCTCTCTCCCCTTGTGTACTTTCATTTGGTTGACCATATAGTAGTGAAACCATTTGGTTTCTGTCCCTTTCTATCTGGCTCGTTTCTGCTAGAATGATTTCTTCTAGGTACATCCAGGTGTCTATGAGCAAGGTAATGACAGAGCTGCCTCCAACGAGGTCAATTCATCAAATTTGTCATTTTTTAATTGATGAGTAATACTCCATTGTGTATATATCTTTTCATCCAGTCATCTGTTCTGGGGCCTTTGGGTTGTTTCCATGTCCTTGCAATTATAAATAGTGCTGCAATAAACATCCGAGCACAGGTGTCCTTTTGTACCCACATTGAGGTCTCCTTTGGGTAGATTCCCAGAAGAGCGACTGCTGAGTCAAATGGTAGTTCCATGTTCATGAGTTTGAGGATCCTCCACACTGCTTTCCATAGTGGCTGGACGAGTTTACATTCCCACCAGCAGTCCCACCACCCATTCTGCGAACCCTGAATGCATTCCAATTATTTGTCCCTGCTCAGAAATGTCTTGGAATCAGAGTGCGACGGCAGGGCCGTTCTCCACCGTCCAAGCTCTCGTGCACATGCGTGTTCATCTCACCTGGGTTCATTAGAAATGTCTCTTTAAGTTATGAAACATGGTGACTTCTTCTGTCATCCTAATTCAGTCCTGTTCACTCCTCCCTGTCCTTATGGAGGAGAAAGGGATTGAATGTAACCCACATAATTCTTGTGCTCCTTGGGGTCCTAAGGATAGATATGTTTCATTCAAGAAGCATGGTCCATCAGCCCAAAAGAATGAAAAAATCCATTCAATTTTTTTCTTGCATGTCTCTAGAGAACCTTAAGGCGTCTCCAACTTAGAATGCAAAAGAAAGTCCCCTCCTCTCCTGATCCCTTTTATCTCAAGGGAGCACTATTATCCCTCACCCCACCCAACCTTCAGTCCTCTCACTCTTCCTGCCCACCCCAGGCCCATCTCTCTGCTCTGTTGACACTATTGCCTTAACCTCTAACTCTTGCTCTTGCAGTCTTTGAGCCTGTAGCCTGGACTCTACGTAATCAGGGAAGCCCCGGGAGCTGACCCAGTAAGCCCCTTTCCCCTTGGGAGGTGGGAGAGGGGAGAGGGGGGGTGATTAGGGTCACATGCCTGCTAAGGACCATACCTGGGCACATGCTCAGCCTGTAAAAGTGAACATTACTGTGTCCAGACCCAGTAGCACAGGGCCCACACCGGGAACAGCAGAGATTGACCTCGTTGGCAGCAGCTCTGTCACTACCTTGCTCTCACTTCACCATCCATCCTTCCTCTCTTGCTTCAGTTTATAGACATTGCCAGACTCTAAACCACTTCACTGAAATCCTGTACCTCTGACACCCACAGCATCTGCCTTTGGCCAGCAAACTATCTTTAGATGCTTCATTAAGGGTTGAGGGTGTGTTGTCCTCCTTCTATTGCTTGGTTCTCCCTGGAGGGGAAACCATGTGGTCCAGTCAGGCCTCAGTCCACCAATGCCAGTGAGTAGAACTTGGGGTGTGGGATATTGGGGGGCACAGCCATTCTTTTTGATGGCCCATTTTTTCTGTTTTTGTTTTCTTCATAAATTCATTTCCTCTTTGCCAGTGAGAAAAATAATCTCACCCATTCTTTGTTTAGCCCTAAATTATCTTGAATGTTGTTCAAGGAATCTGCTTTCTTAATGGTTTTGTGTGACTGGCTATGTATTTATGCTTTGATTTATTTCTAAAATGATCATAGAATGATTTGAGAATGTGCATTTTCCAGAATTCTCTTTTTCATCTGAGTGTTTCTTTGTATCCTGGTATTTGTGTATATTTCAGCTGAGTTTTCTCTTAGTTATGGAACTTCAGAGCAGGAGGGAACACCTTACCCAGCCTCCCCCAAGCCAAGTCCTAACGTTGTAGTTCTGTGTCAGGCTGTTCGCACAGTTTCTGATTTCATAAGTTGCATAACTTTTATTATTATTGTTGAATAAATCATAACTGTGCTTGCCAGTTAATGCTTTATATCCTAGCATCTATTTCTAAACTTAGGTATGATTAATTTCCTGCAATAGCCGGGTGTGGTGGCATGCGCCTGTAATCCAAGCACTGGGAGGAAAGAGGTCTGGGATTGCTTGAGTTCGCAGGTTCGAGAATGCCCTGGGCCACGTAGCGAGACCAGGTCTCAAAAAAGCAGCCAGGTGCGGTGGTGGGCACCTGTAATCCCAGCTACCTGGGAAGCTGAGGCTGAGGATCTTTGAGTCCATGGGATCGGGACTACCCTGGACAATATAGGGAGACCTGGTCTAAAAAAAAAAAAATCCTGCAATATATTGGCAAATATTTTTGGTGTGTAACTTCTACTGAGTTTAAACCTGATTCACTTACACCTTATATTTTTAAATGAGTTTTAGAATTCTCTTGGGAGAAGGGGGATTTGCCGTATTTAATATTTGGCCTCATTTCTATTTTCCTTGTCTTTCTCTGTTTCTCTTATTTACTCTCATTCCAACACTGTACCTTCTTAACAGTGAAATTGACTCTCTTTCTTGTCATTTTAATGAAGTGACAGAGTGAAACCTTACCTAAATTTCCTGGGAATAAAGGAAAACTATTTCTACCATTACTTTTCGTGTTCATAAACAAAATTGAGGTGCCTTTCTCTGGATGGCCTGGAGTCTTGTGTTCTGGGGTTCAGCCTCCTCTTCTCCACCCCCTCACTGGTCAGATCCCTTATCATTTTGTCTTCATGTCTGGAAATGCTTTTGGAGATCACATTTTTTTGCACCTTAGCCCCTGCCCTATTTCCTCAGCTCCGCAGACTGCCTGGGGCTGAGAACACTTTAGGCCACAGGTTCCTCAAGCTGGCTCTTCATTTCAGACACCTCTTTCTTTCGTCTCTGAATCTTAGACTTTGTGAGGGACTTAGCACCACTGAGTTTTCTCAAGCCTCGCTTCTGTTTCCAAACAGAAGTTAACCTTCAAGAAAATTACCCTCCTAAGTCATCTGAAAATAATGCTTCAGTTGACCGTGGGGAGGGAGAGAAAAGAGCCTTCACTGCCTGCTTTTGCTGGACTCTGAGCTCTTCTCTCTCCCGAGTGTGCAGCCACCACTGTTCACAGTCCAGTCCTTTGTCTCAGTAATTGAAACAAAAAGGGAAATGACAACTATGTCAGCTACATCAGCTACATCAGTGCAGGTTGCCTGGTCTCAGGACAGCTCAGTCACACAGAAAGCAGCCTTCCTCGTGACTCGAAGTTCCTGGATCTGCCCCTAAGACGGTCACAGAAGCCACCAGTGTCCCAAGAAAGGTTTCTATCTTTCTGCTCTGATAGGCTTCAGTGGTGAGCCTCTCCCTTGTGCTCACAAAATGCTCCTGTAGCACCAGACATTGCCAAACTCCCATGGCAGGAAGAAAGAGAAGAGAGGAGGAGAAAGGTGTGTGCTAGCTGATAGCTCCTGGAAAAGAACTTTCTGGAACATCCATGTGTAGTTCTTTAGCCAGTACCCTGTAAGAATGTCTCCTCCCTCCACTCCCATCTACCTGGAAAGTCTTGGTGGTGGGGAATGAAATGAGGGCTCCTTGATTGGGACAAAAGAGGACAATATAGTGTGGCAACCATATTGTAACAGCAGCAAAGGTGCCCCCAGAAATAGATACAGTCTGAGATGATTTTGTGAGCAGTTAGTGTCTTGGGCCAAGTTTCTCCCACCCTGAGAATGTTTCTTCTAGCATTTTCTTAATGATGGTTTAGATCGGCCTTCCTTTTGTTTGACCTTGGCCCCTCACTGTATGCCATGAGACACAACCCATATGTAGTCTTTCAAGCAGGTACTTTTTGTTCTTACCTATTTGCTGAATTCCATGTTTTGAATTTGAGTCTCCATGTAGCTGCCAGCTCACTAGTTCTCTTTCCCAGTATCTGGTACCTGTCTGCTGACCTTAAGGTGGTTTCAACAGGATTTTTAAGGAGCTGCTGTAAGTCAGGCACTGCTCTGCGTGCTGGGAGCTCCTCGTCCTTCTGCTGTCTCTTAGCTCATCATTTTTTTTAAAATAAATTTTAGTTTTTTACTGATTGCACACACACACACATATATTACATGGTCTACACCAAGGTTCTCCCATCACCTTGTCACCCATGAACCAGCTTTATCTCTTGTGCCCTCCTCCAATATTACTCTCTTCCCCCTCTCTTGCTCTGTGCTTCAATTCTGTTAGAAGTTTCAAATTTTTCTTGTCCATTTGTTTGTTTGTTTTCCCTGTGTCCCTCATATAAATGAGACCATCCCACATTTCTCTTTCTCTTTCTGGCTTATTTCCACTAATGTGATTCCTTCTAGCTCCAACCGTGTTGCTGCAAATGACACAAGTTTGACTTCTTTGATTGGTGAATAATATTCCATTGCGTAGATATATACCACATCTTTTTTTAACCATTCATCAATTAGGGGACATTTGGGTTGTTTCCATGTCCTGGCTGTTGTAAATAGTGCTGCAATAAACATACACATACAGGTGTCTTTTTAAATTAGTGTTTTTGTGTCTTTTAGGTAGATTCCTAGTAGTGGGATTGCTGGGTCGAATGGTAGTTCCATTTTCAGTAGCTTGAGGGTCCTCCACACAGCCTTGCCATAGTGGCTGGACCAGTTTGCACTCCCACCAGCAGTGTAAGAGTCTTCCTGTCTCTCCACATCCTGATCATTTTTAACTTAGAGCTCTTACCACTCTTGTCTCAAGATTTTGAAATTTTCGATCAATTAATGCACAATTGTGACAAATCAATAAAAAATTAAAAAAATTAAAAAAAAAGATTTTGAAATTTTCATCATTCCATCTTACCCATTTGCGGGGTTCCCCCTCTTTATTTCCCTGTTTGTTTTCCCTCTATCTCTCTATATCCCCATGCCCAGCAGAATCTGCAGAATTCTGTTGGAACTTAACATTTAAAAACTGAATTCCTGCTCCATTTAGCATTTTCCTCACTCAAGCCTGTTTCATTAATTCCAACTGTTGATATTTTCTGCTCCAGATGTTATATGTTTGGGATTTGGTGGGGAGGCATGCTATATATATGATTTCTCAACTCACCGTATTTTTAGATCTAGTGTCTTTCATTCAACAGTTGGTGACTGAACACCTGTAAAAAGAACTGTGACAGGCAGGCTGTGAACACAGGAACATGCTGGCATTCAGCACTGAGCAGAAGCTGGACTGACAGGTGAAGACAGGACTCTGGGAGCTGATAATGTGAACCAACACCCCCAAGTCCTTGTTCAGACATTATCTTTAGGGAAGAGGTGGAGCTGGGGTCTATTTGAGAAGAGTTGATGACCTGCTCTTTCTCTCCACCATCCTTAGACTTAGGGAAAGCAAAGCTCAGAGGGAAATGGTGACTTTTCCAAGTCCACCTGGCTGGTGGGTAAGAGAGTATGCTGTTTGGAATTTTGTTCATATTACAAAGACCTGCAAAGCAGTGATGAAAGCCCAGGAGGTTCTTAGCCCTGAAAAGAGTCTGCACTGCATGCAGGCACTTCAGGGCTGGGGTGGTGACCTCATAGCCCCTGGTTGAGCTGTCAGTGGTGGTAGTTGCCCTGCTCCTCGGGGCTCAATCTCTATAACCAGATAGGTGACTTGCAAATATTTTCTTTTCTTTTCTTTTCTTTTTTTTGTTTTTGAGACTAGGTCTCTGGTACCCAGGGTAGCCCTGATCCCACAGACTCAAGGGATCCCCAGCCTCAGCCTGCCAGGTAGATGGGATTTCAGGTGCCTACAACTGTGCCCGGCTGCTTTTTTCGAGACCAGATCTCTCTGTGTTGCCCAGGGCAGTCTCGAACCCATGAACTTAAGTGATTCCTGACCTCTTGCCCCCCAGCACTTGGATTACAGGCGCATGCCACCACACCCGGGTTGCAAATATTTTCTTGCTTGACTTCAAGGGATTGTCTTTTCACATTCATCATGGTATCCTTTAGAGCACGAAATTTTTTCATTTTGACAAGTCCCTGCTTTCACCCTTGTTTATGCTTTTAGTGTTGTAAGAAATCCTTACTGTAGCCAGGCGTGGTGGCGTTTGCCTGTAATCCCAGCTACCTGGGAGGCTGAGGCTAGGGATCACTTGAGTCCATGGGTTCTAGATAACCCCAGGCAACAGAGCAAGACCTAATATCTAAAATAGAAAGAAAGAAAGAAAGAAAGAAAGAGAGAGAGAGAGAGAGAGAGAAAGAGAAAGAAAGAAAGAAAGAAAGAAAGAAAGAAAGAAAGAAAGAAAGAAAGAAAGAAAGAAAGAAAGAAAGAAAGAAAGAAAGAAAGAAAGAAAGAAAGAAAGAAAGAAAATAAACCCTTACTGAGGCAAAGTCCTGAAGATTCTGTGCTGTTTTCTTCTAAGAAGTTTAAACTTTCACTCTTCCATTTACATCCTTGATCTATTTTGATCTGTCAGTGTAACTGTCAATAAAAATTTGGCAGAATAGCATACATATTTGGGTATAGATTCATAAATAGGTAAGACAGAGATAACAACCTGAGGGGGTCCTTTGAACCTTGATCGTGGAGCAAAGATTGTTATGTAACACTGCATTTTTCGACAGGCCATTTTTCCCTGTGGTTTTTCATAAATTCATTTTCTTTCTGCTGCTGCGGAAACTATTTTCATCCATTCATTGTTTACCTCTAAATTATCTCAAACGTTATTCAGGGAGACTGCTTTTTTAATGATTGGGGGGGGGTGGCTGGCTGTGTAATTATGCTTTGATTTATTTCTAAAATGATCATAGAATGATTTGAGAATGTGCATTTTCCAGAATTCTCTTTTTCATTTGAGTGTTTCTTGGTTTCCTAGTATCTGTGTATATTTCAACTGAATTTTCTCTTAGGTTATAGAATTTTGGAGCAAGAGAGAACCACTGCCAAACGTAGGAATAACATTGCATTTGTGTTTCTGGGTATATATATACATAGTTACATACTCTATCACTTACACAACCTTTATAATTATTATTGGATCAATAATAATTGTGTTGATTCTTAAAGCTTTATATCCTAACACCTATTTCTAAACTTACGTATGATTAAATTCCTGCACTGTTTAGGCAGGACTTTTAAACCATCTCTCAACAGGTAAGTTTTACTAAGCTTAAAAGTGAGTCACTAAATGTGTTTTATAGTTTTGAAAGAGTTTTAAATTTCTCTTTTTGGGGGAGCTTGCCACATTTAATATTTGGTCTCATTTGTATTACCCTTTCTGTGTTTCTGTTAGGTTTGCTTCTCATCTTAACACTATTCCTTCTATTACACTGGATTGATTATTCTTTGTGTCATTGATAGAATGACAGAATAATAGAATGATAGCATTGATATGATAGAATAAATGATATGAATGATTGATATGATAGAATAAAACCTTATCTAAATTCCCTGGGAATGAAAAAACTATTTCTACCATTATTTTTCATGTTTATAAACAAAATTGAGATGACTCTCTTGAGTGACCTGGAGTCTGTGTCCTGGGGTTCAGCCCCCATACTACCACCCCCTTGCCTGCCAGGAGTCCCCCATCGTTGCATCTTCATCTCTAGAAACACTTTGTATCTTTGCTCCTGTGTCTTCACACCTCCTCACATCCTCACCATTTTCCCCCTGGGCTTATCCTTAGCACGTCTCATAATATCTTATTCTTCATCTCAGAGCCATTCTTCTCAGCCTCTGGACCTTTAGGCTGTAGTCAATAATTTTTTGGATGTGTTGTGGATGTGGGTCCAAGTCTGTTTCTTTGCACTTGGCTATCCAATGACACTATCATTTTTGGAAAAGACTATCCTTTCCCCTATTGAATTATTCTGACATTCTTGTCAAAATCAACTGACTCTAAAAGTGAGTTTGTTTCTGAGCTCTCATATCTATTCCATTTTAATCTCTGTTTGAACTTATGCCAGTATTACAATGTCTTATTATTATAGCTTGTAGGAAGTTTTGAAATCAGGAAGCGTGAGTGGTCCAACATCCTTCTACTTTATCAAGACTGGCTATTCTGGGCCTTTGAACGTCTCTGTGAATTTAAGATGATACATTTCTACAAAGTTTTGCTTTGAATCTTCATGTCAATTTGAGGACTGTTGCCATCGTAGCAATTTTAATTGTTCCAATTCTTGAACATGGAAACTATTTCTTTAGATCCTTTGATTTCTTTCAGCAATATTTTATATTCCTTCAGCAATATTTTATGTTCCTTCAGCAATATTTTATGTTCCTTCAGAATTAGTTTATATTCCTTCTGCAATATTTTGCATTTTTTGGTCACATACATCCAAAGTATTTTTGATCTTTCTAATGCTACTGCAAATGAAATTGTTTTCTTTTTGGCCTGGGGTTGTAAAAATATAGAAATGCAGTTGGTTTTTGTAAACTGTTCTTTCCTTGTATTTTGTGACCTTGCTATACGCACGTGTTCTGCTAGTTGTTTAGTGAATTCCTTGGGATTGTCTCTGTGTAGGATCTTGTCATCAGTGATGATAGTTCATTTCTTCATTTCCAATTCTTTATTTCCAGAAGAAATAAAATGCCTCTAACTTGATTTATTTAAATGGACGTATTTAAAGAAATACTTCTCTGAATAGAAATAGCGAGAGTGCCTATATGTGGGATATAGGGAAAACAAACAAAAGGACAAGTGAAACTTAAAACTGTCAGCAGAACTGAAGCATAAACAAGGGAGGGGGAGGGGAGTATAGTTGGGGGAAGGGGTGCACACAAGAGATTAAGATGATGGCTCATGGGTGATAGGGTGCTGGGAGAACCTCAGGGTATATAACAATGTAAAATACATATCTGCAATCAATTAAAAAATTGGGGGGAAAAAAGAAAAATGAGAGTGGTCATTCTAAAGAGCACTCTGACCTGAAGGGGGATGTTTTGCTCTTAACCATTAAGTACAGTATTTGCTTTGGTTTGTTGGCGTGTCTGTGTTCTTCATCCAGTTGAGAAAGTTTCCTTCTACTTCTCGGTTCTTTTAATGTTTTTATCTCTGAGGGATAGTGATTTTGGTGAAACTCTTTCTCTGCACATCTTGAAACGATCTGGTGGCATTATCCTTTTTGCTACTGATACAGTGTGTTGCATTCATTATTTCTTAGATATTAAAACAGCCTTGGGTTCTTGGGGAACATCCCGTTTGGTCACAGTGTAAATCCTTTTCATAGGTTCTTGCTTTGGGTTTGGCGTAAGGTAGTTGCATGGATAGTTAAAAGAAATACTCTTCTGTTTTTCCTTATCTTCCAATGTCTGTCTTGTTTGGATCAGGATCTTGTTTTGGGCTACACCCATGGCTCTTTCTCAGCTTTCTAGCACTGCCCAGGATATGCAATGACAGCATGGATGTTCAGTGACTTAGCTGTTCTGCCTGTTGTAGCACATGTGTGTCATTTCCTATTATTTGCTAGCGCAAAAGCACACATTTTAATGTTTAACTGTAAATAGCTGTAGGTACTTAGAAATTTTTGAGATTTTTTTTTCAAAATGTCTCCAATTTGCAGGAGGCTTACTATTTTCTCAGCTAACATGGACCATATTCTCCCTCTTCCTTACTACCACAAAATGCTCTTGCTCTGTCATCCTGCACACTGTGAAGCAATGACATTGCCTTTCTTACTTCTGGGGAAGAAAACTGAAGCACGGAGAGTTACCAGCTTGTCCAGAGTTGCACAGCTGCTAGGTGGTACAGCTTTGTACACAATATTCATCCATGATTTGTACATTGGGGAGGAAGTCAGGGCCTCTGCAAATCAAAGTTCTGCAGAGCACTGAAACAGGACCCGCGGCCTTTGTGGTTCTGTGTCGATTTTTCCCATCGACGGATTTGCCTTTGATGTTTCTGATTGTAGAGCCCTTGTAGACTACTGTCTCCAAGAAACTGGGCTGTTGGACATCTGGGCTTGAGCGGTCTCTTCTTCCTTATCTCTAGAACCACAGCTGGCACCCAACTCACATCAAATGTAGAGTTCAGTGTGGTTCAGTTGGAAGTTATTGTGGCCCTACTATGTGCCAAACCTGACTACAAGGATTCTTAACTTAGGTCCATCCACAGAACTCAGAGGTCTGTGAATGTGGGTGAGAAAAGATTCCTCATTTTTGTTTACTAAGCTCTCAGGCAGCAACATCAAACTTCTCCTACCACAAAGACAAGCCTATGAATGTCACAGCTGACCCCTGTCATTCACGGTTTTGGGTATAGGCACGACTGTGTCCCTCCCCTCTACTTCAGATCATGGTCCTTATTAGACCCATGCTTGTTTTTTCAATCCTTCATTAAAGAGGTCCAGAGACCTTATCCATGTTGGTTTCATGGTTTAACAACTGTTTGCTTCTAGAAGCCAATGCATTTCATTTATTCAAAAAACAAAGAATACCAGGCGTGGTGGCCTGTGCCTCTAGTCCACACCCTGGGAGGCAAGAGACCTGAGATCACTTGAGTTCGTGAGTTCAAGACTACCCCAGGCAACATAGTGAGCCATGGTCTCAAAAAAGCAACCAGGCGTGGTGGCACATGCCTGTAATCCCAGCTACCTGGGAGGCTGAGGTCTGGGATCGCTTAAGTCCACAGGATTGGGACTACCCCAGGGAACCTAGCGAGACCTAGTCTCAAAAAAAGGAAAAAAACAAAGAAAGAAACCACTCTGACTCTGGGAGGCTCCCTGCAAGAGAAAACAGGAATTGAGAGCCAGGCCATGGTTGGGCTGATCTGAATGGAGAGAAAAGAGGAAGCTTCGGTCACCGCTGTTGCTGTGTTCCTGGTGACTCGTGGAGGCCATTCATCCGCTTGTATTTGTCTTAAAAGTGACTAGAAGCCCTCTTGTTGCTCAATCTGAGCAGCCGCTCCTCTTTGCCTGATGACTCAGAAGACAGGTCAGGATATGGCAGGGTTGTCAGGGTCACTGCTGCCACAGGCCCTGTGCCGTGGAGAAGAGGCAGCATTCAGAAGGATCTTCCTCCCGCCAGCTCCCTTTGTCAGCCTGGAGCACTTGACTCAGGTGCCTGCCCCTCTGTCCCCAGTCCTCCGCTGATGACCTTGTCCCTCTGCTCAAGTGTCCCACGTACTCGTGGCCATAAATAACAATTCTGGAATACACAGCGCTTCTTTATGATGAGTTAAAATGACTGCTTGTTCAGGGCGGAAATTAGAAGTCACAACGCTAGCCAGAGAGGCTGTGCTTTATTTGGCCCGCAGGTAAAAGTTTAATGCCCAGCGTGAAAAACATACACAACCCTGATGTGCAGCCTGTGCCTGGCTCTGATGTAAATACCCTCTCGCCGGTGGTTGCCAGTGAAGAGACTGGAGTCAGGGGGCTGCATGGAGGGGCAGGGGGCATCGTCACTCCCGGTGCCCACCCAGCAGCTCTGGGCACCACAGTGGACCCCAGAGTGTGGGAAACATTCATTTGCTGTCAACTCTTGCAATGTAGATTCCCAGTCAAAATTGGGCTAATAATTCTTGGAAAAATGCAACATGCGGCTGTGCTGGGCTCACATTCCCATGTGCTGGCCGCACCCTGAAGACAGGATGTGGGGTCCATCAGGGGAGCTTGCTGGCTCCTGGTCACCCACCCCACCCACTGTCACCTGCCTCTCACCACTGTGCTTGACTTCCCTCTGGTCCCCTGGCTTAAATGCCAACATCTCCCTTGTCTCTTGGAGATACAAGAACGAGGGTGTCTCATCACCTGCCTTTTTATGAAAGAAGCTGCAGAGTGGGGTCCCCTGTGCTGTGACTGTCACACTGTTTGGTCACAGCCAGTCTGGTCCTCCTGGTGAAGGCCACTAATGTTTGATTCCATCCTTGCTGACTTCCTTCTGGAGGTCCCACATCAGGGTGCGAAGAGGATGCTTATGGATATCGGAGGAGAATTAAGCCAGAAGAGTGTGAACTTCAGGACTAACAGCAGCCTGTATGGAGGGACTTTAAGCCCCTCCACATGGAAACACTGCAAAGCAGCCAGTTCAGAGGACACTCACAGCACCACAGACCAGCCCTGGGCAGTGGGCAGCAGACAAAGGAAAAGAAAATTAGTATCTCTGAGGTCTTGTTGGCCACAGTTCCTGCTGATTGTGAGTAACACCCACACATCTAGGGAAATAGTGGGCCTCACCCTGGAACGTGGAACCACAAGAGCTGCCAACCCGCCAAACTGATGGCTCCAGAAATATCTCAGAAGGCACCCAGGGAGGCATTGAGGGCTTTAGACATTTTATTTTATTATATATATATTATATAAATGGGAAAACCCTGGGATACACAATTATGTTTTATATATATATGTGTGTGTGTTATATAATGTTATATAATATATGTCATATATGTATCTATATAACATATTATATATGACATATCACATATATTTTATAAATATGTATATGACATATTGTATAACATACATATATTATATATATTACATCATATATAAAATAATATATATATTACATCATTGTGCACCCTGGCGTTTTCCCATTTCCTTAACATCTTAATCTTAATCTTTTGTACCCTCCACCTCCCCCGTTTTCTTCCTCCTCCCCCTCTCTCACTCTATGGTTTGGTTCTGTTGGTTGTTTCTAATTTTTCTTATTTGTTTGTTTTTCCCTATATCCTTCATATAAGTGAGACCATCCTGTATTTCTCTTTCTTTCTGGCTTATTTCTGCTAATATCAGTCCCTCTAGCTCCATCCATGTTGCTGCAAATGACATATGTTTGTCCTCTTTGATTGATACATAATATTCCATTGTGTACATATACCACATTTTTTTCAGCCATTCATCAGTTTGGGGGCATTAGGGTTTTTTCCATATCTTAGCAATTGTAAACAGAGCTGCAATAAACATGTGCGTACAGGTGTCCTTTTGAATTAATGTTTTCATGTCCTCTGGGTAGATTCCCAGGAGTGGGATTGCTGGGTCGAATGGTAAGTTCACTTTCAACTGTTTGAAGGTCCTTCACACAGTCTTCCATAGTGGCTGGACCAGTTTGCACTCCCACCAGCAGTGTAGAGAGTTCCTTTTTCGCCACATCTGCGCCAACACTTGTTGTTGCCTTTTTTTTTTTTTTTAAACTATGGGCCATTCCTTCCGGTGTAAAATGGTATCTCAGTGTGGTTTTAATTTGCATTTCCCTGATTATTAGTGATGTGGAGCATTCTTTCATATACTGTTGTCCATCCGTATTTCCTCTTTGGTGAAGTGTCTTCAGTTCTCCCCACTTTTTGACTCGGCTTTTTGCTTTGTTTTTGTTGCGTTGTGTGAGTTCTTCGTGTATCTTTGTTATCGGACCCTTATCACTTGTCTGGAGGGCAAAATTTTTCTCAGAGTCAGTTGGGTTTCTTTTCGTTTTGTTTATCGTCTCTTGCTGTTCTTTGGAAGCTGGGCTTTAGACATTTTAATCTCCTGCTCTGGGTGTCTCTGCTGATCACCTGGGAGTGAGAAATTTGGGAAAGAGGCAAAGGGGAGAGTCTTGGAGTCTTCACACGGGGGGCAAGGGGTAATGGGAAAAGCAGTGGCCTCAAGATACTCTCTCATAATGCCTCAGTGGTGTTATGCGAGAGTGCGAATGAGCTGCCCATCAAGAATCAAAGCGGCTCCCTTTGGGGCAGTGCTCTCCGTCCATTTTTAATGTTAGCTTCACAAGTGTTAATCTGCTGAAACATTTTCAGCGATTCCTCCAGTGTTGGAGGGTCACCCGTGGACACGAAACCAAGTCAAGGTTCTGATTAAATCTCAAAGGTTTATTAGCTGGCCAGCTACTGTCCCTCGGGTAAGGCAGCCATCCTCAGCAAAACGTAGCAGGGGTTTATAAGGGCAAACATGGCATAGCTACAGTTGCCAACGCCAAAGCAGGCAGGAGACAGAAGGGAGACAGAAGTGGAGACAGGTCCTTAGGACCAAAGGGAGCACTGGAGCGTGTCATCCTGGTCTCCGTGTCCTGGTTCTGTGGAGGAACCTGACAAATGACTTCTTGACTGGAACTCACTCCTGTGCTGACTCATGGAGCTGTTTTTAAGCTGCTGGAAAAAGGGGTCTGGGCAAGTGACAAGCCTTCTGTGTTGTTGCAACTTCCTGTGTGCTCTGGGTAGGGCTGGGAAGCCGGCTGATGACACCCCTCCGTCCAGGTTCTTTGCAGCGATTCATGAGCAATAGAAAGAGGTCTGCATGGAGTTTATGAAACAGCTGCAGTAAAACCAGTTAAAACAAAGAATTCAGAGGTTCCCAGGCAGCTCAGCAAACATGGACAAGGGAGGTCAGAGAGGCCAAACTGAGGCATTGCAATCACCCGCCCACGAGGACGTCGGCAGGCAGAGTGCAAGAGACTGGCGTTGCAGAGCTCAGCGTGGTGTTTGCTCGCCTTGAAGGTCGCATCCTGATGCCCTGCAAGGGGCCAATGGACGGAACAGCCAGGCGTGTTAGGATACACTTTGTGGTGGGTCTGGAGCCTTGGATAGACTCGTCAGCCTGCTTTTCTCAGCTGCAGCCTCACGTGTGCCAGGCACCCATGTTGGGCGCTCAGTACAAGGCCTCCCGGGAGAGGGTGATGTCCCGTCTTGCAGAGGGGGAGGGTCGCAGCCAGCTCCTCCCTGCAGCCAGCAGAAGGGAGAACCGAGCAGGTGCTTCCGCTGTGGAGCCCACGCCTCGGCCGCCAACAGTGACCCCCTCACCGGCGTCCAGTCGTGTCGTGAGCAGAGTCGTTTGCTGTTCGCTGGAAGCAGGGTATGGAACTGCTGGTGTCATCTACGCCCTGAGGAGGAAAAAGGAAGTCAAGATAAACCAGCGCAGATGGGGTCAGTTCCATTGCCGCGTGTTTCGGGTTTTGTTAAGTAACAGCTGGCACTGTTGCTGTGACTCCGCAACAGTGATTTCCACAAATCGAGGGTGTGTCGAGGAGAATGGGCCATGTTCATCGCCACGTTCTGCGGAACCTGTGATCCTTCCAGAGTGACCAGCCTCAAGGAGATGTGTGGTGGCTATTGCTGAAGGGGCGCTAGGGAGAGCAGATGGTGCAGGAGGGGTGGGGGGTTGAGGTTCCCTGTGGGACTTCCCTGTCTTCCACTTGCTTGCAGAGAACATTACAAGCTGCCTCTGTTCTCTAGACTGGGACCTTTCCTCCCCCAGAAGACCCGAAGGTTCCTGCAGGGTGAATGAGTTATCAGAGGTTTTGTCTTCTTGCCATGAGCCTCTATGACCAGCACCTGCGGTGTTGCGCCCTACCCATGATTGTGCACACCTGGCCCAGAGGGTGTGCGCGTGCGTGAGGGGGCTCCCCTGGGCCTGGGAGGAGGAGGTGGCATCACCCTGAGGCGAGAGAGCACAGAGGAGAGAAGGAAGCATGAGCAAGAGCATAAAGGGAGCATAAGAGAACACCAGAGGAAGGGGCTGGAGAAATGAACATGAAGATTCCCAGGTGGCTGAGGGTGTCACCTGCCTCCTAGCACCCCCAGCTCTGGCCTGACCCTGCTCTGTGTACCTGTTGGAACCAATAAAGAACCTACCAGGAGCCTGGTGCTTGCACTACAGCTGACATCACACATGGACGGTCACCTGACAGCTGACATCACACACAGGACGGTCAACGTGATGGTTGACATCACACACAGGATGGTCACATGACAGCTGACATCACACACAGGACAGTCACACTACGGCTGACATCACACGCAGGACAGTCACACTACAGCTGACATCACACGCAGGATGGTCACATGACAGCTGACATCACACATGGACGGTCACATGACAGCTAACATCGCACACAGGACGGTCAACATGATGGCTGACATCACACCCAGGATGGTCACACGACATCTGACATCACACATGGATGGTCACATGACAGCTGACATTGCACATGGACGGTCACATGACAACTGACATTGCACACAGGATGGTCACATGACAGCTGACATTGCACACAGGACAGTCAACATGACAGCTGACATCACACATAGGATGGTCACACTACGGCTGACATCACACACAGGACTGTCACATGACAGCTGACATACTGAACGGTCACACTACAGTCCCTCTTGGGTGGAGATTTCATCCTCATCAGTGGAGCTCTGGAAAACAGCCCCAGACCTCCTGAACATGGCAGTTCTGCGTCATTGCTTGGCTATGTCGGGATTTGTTTTAAAACAGGAATTGGTGGCTCCGGCTTTAGTGCATTACATCAGTTCTGACTTCTGCTTCATCTTTCACTCGGGACTCTCCCGATGCCTCTCAGGACTCACTGTCTCACCACTGTGTGTCTGCATCTGGCACACAGTAGGCCTTCAGTAAGTGTTGTTAGCTGAGTAAGTGGCAACTACTTTGCACATGTTTGGACCATGACATCCTTGCACTCGTGACATCTCCTTGCACAGAGATCATTTCTTCTGGGTGAGACTGAGTGCTGATTGACAGGTCCCCTGGGGCGGGCTTTGGAGAGACCCTTTCCCATCAGTCTTGGCCTCGTATGTAGCGCTGAGTAGCACTTTCTTTTTTTTTCTTTTTTAGAGACTAGGTCTCACTATGTTGCTCAGGGTAGTCCCACAGACTCAAGTAATCCCTAACCTCTGCCTCCCATATAGCTGGGATTACAGGTGCACACCACCTTGCCCAGCTATATTTTTGAAACTTGGTCTCACTATGTTGCCGGGGATAGTCTCAAACCTGGGGACTGAAGTGATTCCTAGCCTCAACCTCTGAGTAGCTGGGATTACCAGCACGTGCCACTGCACCCCGCTTACACTTTCTTCCTTAAGCAGATGTTTGAAATGCTTCTAAGTAACTGCAAATATAACGCCCACCTGTTTTCCCACAGTATGACCAGCTTGCTGCTTCCACCACACAGGCTCTAACTTTGCTGTGAGATAGAAATACCTTTTCTCTCGCATCCTCAAAACTTGCCCAAATAATCAGTACTTTTCTCCCCATTGTTTTGAAGCTGTAACCCCAACATGAGCAGTGTCATTTGTTCATAAAATTTAGGCATTGCTGCCATTAGCTGTGTCTGAAAATCACAGGGTTGAGAATGGCCTAGACCTGATGCAAGTGCTTCCTCTTGTGCTTTGTTGCAAATCTTGAGCAGCCCTGGTGGATATAGAAAACTAGCACCACCACCACCACCCTGCCCCTGACTATTGGGTGGGGAAGAAAAAAATAAAGAATGACCAGAAGGGTGTGTGAGAGGAAATTGGAACCTCTGGTTTTCAGGAGGGGAGAAAGAAGATAAAAAGAAAGGAGCAGAGACTGGGACACACAGATTTGGGGAAGGAGAGTAGAGGCGAGTTTGGAGATCTCTGAGGTTTTGGCTCCTGGAGGAAAAAGACCCCAAAACTGAGTCTTTCGGGGGGCATTCGGGCCCCTCCTTACCAGCCCACCATTCTTGTATCCCTCCCACACCTCTCTGTTTATGCACCCTTTTCTTCCTTCTTGTTTCTTCTCACAGGTTTTTCTCTCAGACCCCGCCTACCAGGACAGTATGGCATCCAATACAGTTTTCAACTATGTCACTACTAGGGACCCCAGCTGCCTACCAGCTGCATCACCCCATATCAGAACCACACTCTTTCTCCTACCACATGTATTTTTCCCTCCAGGGGAGGCATGTAGTGCAAGTAGCCCATTTACCTTTGGTTTCTAGAAGTTTCTTCCCTCCAGCAGGTTTCCTTCTCTGAGAGGTACGTACTGGCTACCTACATGGGCAGCTGGGTAGCCATGCAGCTCTGGGTTTCTCTGGAATTGCTTTTCAAGTAGTATATTACCTAAGGCTTGAGTTTTTCTTGCCTTTCCCTTTGCAACTCAATATTAAAATTAATTTGTTTTTTCTTTCTTTTCCCCCAGCAGCCCCCCCACTTCCACCCCCAAAACTAATTTGCTTTTCTGTTAGAAAGTTCCTAAGAGTTTGAGTAAATGTTCTTCAACGGACCCCACTTTGGTATAAATTGTCCAGATCATTTCACCTGAATAATGAAGGCTAATCCACAGCAAATAAATAAATAAATAAAAAGAACTAAGCGAAACGAAAAAGAGCCTGATGGACAGATGTCTGCTTTCCATCCTCAAAAACAGTAACAGGCACCGTGGTCCATTTGCATGCATTCATTTTTTGTCATTGACCAATTCTCAAACCTCACTGATGTTTGATCCCTAACAAGATCTGAGCTGGACTTAAACCCTGTGCAGGGCAGTCACACGCATCAGCCACTTTCTGACTGGCAATGGTGACCTCCAGGATGGGCGGCTCTTTAGTTTCCTGCAGAGAAAATTGCCGACCTCATAGAAGATGAAGGTCTAATCAGCCCCAGAGTTGCTGGGCAGGCCTTGGAGTTCGAGGCCGTTGACCGTACAAAGGAAAACAGTCATTTCATCCAATTAGCAGCAGTGTTTTTCCAGCTTTGACTTGTCCACATAACACAGTGAAATGATTTTGAAAAATACTCTAAGGAGCTGCCACTTTGGAAATAGTACTTGTTCCGCTGAGAGAAGTTTTTGGTACCAGCAGATGCCTCTGCAGCCAGCGTGGCCAGCTGCTCACTGATGGCAGCTGCTCCCACGGGGTGCTTCACGCCCCTGTGCCTCAGTTTCTCCATCTGCAATGGGGGAGTGATAATACCAGCACCTGCTGAGGGAAAATGCGTGACATAGGCAGGGTATGTAGAATCAGGCCAGCAGTCCCACTGGGCTCAGCTCACTTCCTCAGGGATATCATTCCCAGTGCTGACCGGGCAGGGACTTCTGGAATCTTCCCCAGCAGTCCCTGCTGTTTCTACTCTGACACCTTATCCTGGACCAGTGATCTTGGATGAGACCCCCGGGGAGTCCCATCGTCCTATGGCAAAGCCAGTGCTAAGACTTGGGGGCAGATGTCAGGTTCAGGAGTGGCCCCTTGAAATGAGCTCCAGGTGTGTGGGTACCCCGCTGATTCTGGGTAAAGGCAGAGCTGTGCCCTGCGGTGCTGGAACAGTAATGGCCAACAGAAAGAAAGCTCACTGGATCCAGATCCAGCAAGGCTTACCTGTCTGCCGAAAACTCCCTGACATTTTAGTAGTAACGATGTTGTTAAACTCACATACTGACTTGGAGAATTTTTATTTTACTTCTTTGTGTTTTATGTTTTTTATTTTTTAACTACATGATCGCACATGTGTACATATGTTTCACATCATTGTCTACCCTGAGGTTCTCCCACCACCTTGTCCTCCATGAATCATCACCCTGATCTCTTGTGCTGTTCCCTCCCCCTTTATCACCCTCCCTCCTCCTCCCTTGTTTTATGCTTTAGTTCTACTGTCAGTTTAGTTTTAACTTTCTCTTGTCCCTTTGTTTGTCTGTTTTGCCTATATCCTACCTATAAGTGAGATCACCCAGTGTTTCTCTTTTTTCTTGGGGAGGAATTTTTATATTCGGGGTATTCAATCTTCCTATCCATGAACAGGGCATGTCATTCAGGGCATATGACTTAGGTCACATTTGTTTGGGTCTTCCTTGACTTGACTTGACTTGATTGACTTCCTCATGTTGTGCTTGGCTGCCTCCAATCTGACCAAACATGTTTCGCTAGAATGATGATGAGGTGGGGGAAGCAATCACAGTTGTGTGTGTGTGTGTGTGTGTGTGTGTGTGTGTGTGTGTGTGTGTTTTAGAGGCTAGGTCTTGCTATGTTGCCCAGGAAACCGCAGACTCTCATTGCCCAGGGTACCCTGGACTCAAGCAATCCCCAGCCTCAGACTCCCAGGTAACTGGGATTAGAGGCGTGCACCACCATGCCCAGCTAGTTTTTGAGACTAGGTCTTGCAGTGTTGCCCCAGATGGATCTTGAACCCACGAACTCAAGCGATTCCCAGTCTCAGCTTCCCATCCTACTCTGGGATTAAAGGCGCATGCCTGCATTTAATGATTGTGTTTTTAACTTGGGTTCCATATCCACATTGTTGTTATAGAGAAGTGCTCATTTTACATGCTCATTTTCAGCACATCATTCCTCCATTCACTTGCACGTTTTCATTTATGGCTGAGAAAATGGAGCAGACATCTGTCAAGTAAGAGTCCTGGCGTGGGCTGGAGTGCCTGTAGCCAAGGGAGGACTCAGTCGGATGATCGGACCCTGGACTTCATTACTTCAACCCCTTGTCTACACAGACACACAGTGCTGTCTACACTGCAGTCCCCTTCCTGCTTTTTTGGGAATCCTGGCTTGGACAGTGCATGCTCTCCGTGTGCCTTTCCAAGGACCCTCTGGGGGCTGCACCTTGCCACTGGGCCTCTGCGTCACCTGGTGACTTTCTGACTCGAGTTCCAGCCTCTGTTTGGTTGCTGGACTGGAAAGTTGCGTCTAAACTGTTACGAGTTTAAGGAGCTTTTTTGGTGTTAACACTTTGGCAATTTTCAGGACCACCTGGGTTGTTAAGTCCAGACACTTTTCTCATGAAAAGTAAGGCAGTATTCTAAAACTCAAGCATCTTCTCCACCCTAAGGAGAGAAAGCTTCCTTCTCCTGGACCAGTAAGATCTAGAAGTGCATCTACTGGCTCTTCCACTCTTTTTTTTTTTTTTTGAGAGTAGGTCTCACTATTTATGGCTGTGGAACCGCAGACTCACGTTGCCCAGGATACCACGGACTCAAGCCATCCTCAGCCTCAACTTCCCAGGTAGCTGGAATTACAGGCGTGCACCACCACACCCAGCTATTTTTTTTTTTTTTTTTGGAACTAGGTCTCGCTACGTTGCCCCAAGCAGGACTCAAACCATGATCCCCGGTCCCTGCCGCAGCTTCCTAAGCTGCCGCTCACAGGCACGTGCCACTGTGCCCAGCCCTGCTCGCTCTTCCACTCTAACAGCCTTCCTTCAGCAAGGATTCCTGGAGCAGGTGGTCCTGTGGCGATGTCATGAACTTCCTGGACACCTTCACCTGTCTCTGCACCCTCCTGGCGGGCAGGAGGCAGCCACTCTTATCCACACATCACCCTCAACTCTTCCTCCTGATCTGTTCTTCTGATGACGCACCTCACCTGCCCATTCTCCTTCAGCAACTTTCCCATTTTCCAGAACCCGCCATCTTGTACCTCGAGGACACCTTGGTTAAAAACTCACCCTCCTGTGCCTTTTCCTTCTGGTGGGTTTGGCTCCGCCCTGTGCTCTTGGGTGTCAGGAGCTGAGCCATCCTGGGCTTCCTCTCAGCCCTTTCCTCCCTTGAAGCTGTTGCATTATTTTTTATAGAGACCACTTCGAATCTGTTCTAGAGACCTTGACTGTCAGCCTCACAGAGAGCACGTTCTTGGGGGCTGCCTGCCCTCTACCCGCAGACGGCAGGACAGACGTCACAGTCACCCTCCTCTCTGTGGGACTCTCAGGATTTGCTACTGGACTTAGTTTTTTCTGCTTCCTTGAAGCCTTTTTTTGTGAGCATTTGAATTGCAAGGATGATGGCCATTCTCTGTTTCTCTCTGGGCCTGAGTCCTCCCAGGATGGTCAGGGGACTCCCGAGGGCATCTCTGACCTCTTCAGGTTTGGCAAGGAAGGTGAGAGAGAGTCTCAGAGAACCTCTTCCCCGGGGAGGTGTTGGCCTCTTAAACTTGAGTTTAACTACTTTTCAATTCCATTTTACTTTTCCTAAGTGGAGGTGAATTGGGCGTATCACACCCCTAGGCACCTCAACACCGCCCTCTTGAAATTGGGTCAAAATGGGCAGAAGCCTCTTGCCAACAAGCTACTTTTAAAATGCAGCTTCTGCCAGTCAGGTTCCCTCAGGTCCGTACCACCCGCATGCAGCAGCTGCCAGACAAGTGCAGTTTAACAGCAGGGTTTTATTTACAAGGGTATTCAGCAGGGAAAACAAAAAGTTCTTAATGCCACAAGTGGCCAGTTATTTCACCCCAAGTATCATTTAGTATGAAAGTCCCAAACACATGTCCAAGAGGTGCCCCTCCAAACCTGAGAGGCAGGCACTTCTGCAAAGTCCGGTCTTTCTCCAGCATCTTCTCTTCACTTTTTCTCTCTCCAGCGTTCCGAGCTACTCTGCTTCTCCAAGACTCTTCAAACTTCTTCCACAAAATGTGGATCCCAAATCAGCTTTCCAAATCTTCCACTTTGCTGCGGCTCCACACGCTTCCTTTACCAGGCCCGCCTTCGGTGGCATCTGGCTACATCCACCAGACCTGCCCTCAGCAGCCCCTGGTCACCCCCAGCCTGCCATTCTGGCATCGGACTCCACACCTGCTACTTCTCTGCTGGCCACTCTCCCACCACAGGTCCTTGCCACCTCCAGCTCACCCTTCCAGGGGGCTTCCCCTGGCAGGCCACATGGGCCTGTTCTCTCAGTCCACTATTCTCGTCCCCTTCCTTTTTATACGCCCTCTCTTCCCACTTCCCATTTTCTCTCATGGGTCTTTCAGACTGCACCCACCAGGGCATCTTGGTGCCCGTACAATTTTTAACAGCATCACTCCCCTGTCACTCTCACCTCAGGGGTCTCCTCCCATGCCTCTCATCGTACAAGCTCCCACAGCTTCAGTCTTTTCAGTTTACCTTTCCCTCCCTTAGCACTTTGTGAAACTGGGTCTAAGACGTGAGCGCTTCTATTTCCACCTCCCAGGAAGTGGAGTTTCTCTGTGACTCTCTCAAGTGCCTATACCTGCCTCATCCCTGAAATCCCTGAACCAGGAATTCCCTGCATTTTTTCATGATTAAATCACTGAGTTTTGCCTGTTAGACTGCTAGAGCTGAGAACCCCAAATACATGCATACATGGGTTGGTATCTCTCTCTTGGTTTGTTTGTTTGTTTGTTTGTTGTTGTTCGAAGTACCGTTGTTGGCAACACTGCATGGGACTCAGGCACAGGTTCCTGCACCTCACGTGTGCATCTCCAGCACCCGCCACGCAGAGCGGGCTGTGTCTGTGATCTTGACATTCAGAACAAGCCCTGTTCTCCATCCAGGTCACAGATGCTCTCTGAGTTTAAAAAAACAAAAAACAAAAAACAAAAAAAAAACAATTCCTGGAATGCCAGATGGAGGTTGGAAAGTCAGCTACCACCATCTGAGGTTCTGGAAATTTCCTGGTTTTTGACCAGGTGTGACTACATGGATAATAAGCCATCTGCATGTTTATTGCTTCTTTCCGAATGTGTGTTACATTCCACATCCACACAGATAAGAACCCTGCCACTATCCACTGTCGGAAGGTGGGAAAGGCACGCAGGGCATTGTTCTTTACTACTCGAGCCCATTACCCTTATTTCCCTGCTTGCCCGTTCTCTCTTGGCTTCATTTATCCTGATCTGTCAGTGAAGGAGGGTCTGGGGGGAGGAACCTTGTAGTGTGTCCTCCTTGTCCTGAGACCAAGTGGAGCTGTTGGCCTGCTCGGCTCTGGGAAAGGCCATCTGGGGCTTTGGGAGAAGGGATCGAGTCTGTTTTTCTCTGGATGCAGAAATGTCGCTCTCCCAGCCCCTTGCCGCAGCATCACAGCCCCAATGGCTGAACCACAGCAGTGAAGCCTCTTGCCTCTGCTCCAGCACTGGCTGCCATGACAGCTGCATTTAGACCTCCCAAGAACATTTTACCCCCAACAAGTAAGGTTCTGATTCCCTCCAATGAATCACCTTCACCAGCCATGTTCCGGCTCTACCCCTAGCCAGGCAGTCCTTATAGGAGGGACTCAAAATAGATGCCACTCCTCCTGGCATGCCTCAGCTAGGAATTGAGCAGCAGATCAGCTTTGGAGCTGCCCCGACCTTGCACCCTGATTCCAAGAACCAGAAAATCCTCCCTTTGGCTGAGCTCCCCTTTGACCCATTGCAGCACCTGCATCTCCGCTCAGCCAGACATCACATTCTTTCTGGTCTGGGGCTTGATGCTGCACCAAGGGCAGATGTCAGGTGCCAGGTCACCATCCTGCCCAGCGCCAGGAGCACCCTTACATTGTGCTCATGGCCACGACAGTGCTAGTGGCACAGAGCACTGAGATAAGAAGCCTTTTCTTTTTAATGAAGCAGGTCATTTGACCCAGTTGCTCTACCATTTGTTCCAACTCTGATAGCCCCTGGCATGGGAAGCGAGTGCAAGCATTTGAAAGAACCAGCTGGCAATGCCTTCAGAGAGCCCTGGACTGCTGAGAACGCTGGAGAACCCCTCTCAGCGCTTCCAGAAACCCCCTGAAGCAGTCCAGGTGACCTGTCTTCTGTCTGCACTATCAGTCCACGTTACTGGTAAGAAGAACCAATGCAAAATGCAACTACTAACACAGCACATGATGAAACGTGCCGCAGATGAGAAACCAGTGAACGTCAACTCATTGGGAAGGTTCAAGAGTCCAACGTCTGAAGTAGAAAAAACAAGATGGGATGAACAAACCCAGGCAAAATAAAATAAACTCAAGGAAATGAGCAGATGTGAAAGTCACTTCTTTTAATCAGTAGATTCCTTGAGTGTTTCATACATTCCTCAGGTGATTCAGATGCACAGTTTTTGAATTCGGGTCAAAAAACAAAACCAACGCAACAGGGTACTGAACTAAATTTACAAACAGGAGCCCCTGGCCCTTTAAACCCAGCCACTTATCAGATTCATCCCAACCTGTGCAAGCAGTAGCAAGACCAGTAACCTTAAGAAGAAGCAAAAACAGATTTACTCATTAAAAGGACAAAAGAGACAAGAGTCCCTAAGGGTACAAGGAACCCCTTTGGTGATCCTACCAGCCAGCTCAGTCTCTAGTCCAAAAACTGCACGTGGTCCTAAACCACATGTGTCCACAAAATGGCGGCTGTCCCACCTTCAATCCAGATGAAGGACCCACGATGATACTGTCGGTCCTTCTTCAAAAACAGGAGATTCAAATCCAATGGAGAAACCAGGATGGCGTCATCAGTTCTCCTCCAAAAGGCACAGCTCTGGCCTTCTTTTAGCTTCACTCTAAAGTGGCCCAAAACCAGCAAGACTCACTAGATACAACAGCAACAACCACTTCAGACGTCTCGATGAAAACAGCAACACTGCAAGTTCTCTTCAGGTCTCCAGACAGTTCCCAAGCTTTGCAGTTGCAAAGTTAAAGCAAGTTTTCAAGTACCACGTTTCCAAGTTCACAGGTTTCTCCACACAGCTCACAGGTTTCTCCAGCGTGCTTCCCCAGGCTCCTCACCGGCCCAGGCTGGGGATGGAAGCCCACAGTGTGGCTTCCTTTCCTGTCCTGCTGCCGCATATGGCAGCAGCAGCTCTAAGACCTCTAGCCTCCTTGCTGCTCCTCTGCTCTCCTCCTTTCCATGCCTTTCTCTCTCTGTGTTTCCTTATCTGTCCTCCTTAATCCCCCCATACTCTTCTCCTCTTGTGTGAAGGCTTCAATTCCCCTCACCAAGTCTCCACCCACCAAGGCACAACAGCTGCCATTCTAATGCAACACCACCACGCTGAGGACCACGGCCCCCCAGTTTCACCACAGCACCCCTATCATTCTGATCTGATTTGGGATCAGAGACATGCTGCAAAGCGCCAACTAGTAAAACGTGCTTTATTCTATTCACGTGTCTTGGTCACGTGAGAACAGCCATGTTGGCACATGGCCCCACGTGTGTGTATGACTGTGTACTGATAGTGTTTTATTTACAAATCAGGCAGAGGGCTGATTGATGTATAGGCTGTTGTTCGTCCAGACCTGATGGAGCCTCCAGGCAACCTGTAAGATGGTCTTCTCTCTCCAAACAGATTCAGTCAGCCTCCCTGTGGGTGGTCCTTGGGCTTTGGTGTTTTTTAAGAGCTCTTCAGGTGAGTTTCAGTCAGCCAGGACTAAGGAACTCCACTGTCACCCATGATTATTGCACAACTCACACTATAGAATAGTGCATTGCACTGATAACATTGCATAGTCTGCTCCTTGCCTCTTTTTGTTTGTTTTTTTTAAGTTGACTATGCATATATATTTTTAAATCATTGTCTACCCCAAGGTTCTCCCACCACCTTGTTACCCATGAACCATCATCTTAATCTCTTGTGCCCATCCCTCCCTCAATTTTAACCCCTCTTCCCCTCTTGCTCTCTGCTTCAGGTCTGCTGACAGTTTTAAATTTTCCTTGTCCTTTTGTTTGATTGTTTCCCCTCTATCCAACATATAGGTGAGATCATCCAGTATTTATCTTTTTGGTTTATCTCCATGAACATGTTTCCTTCTAGGTTCATCCATGGTATCACAAATGCATCAAATTTGTCTTTTTGATTGGTGAATAATATTCCGTTGTGCACATGTACCACAAGTTTCTGATCTATTGGTCTGTTTTCGGGTTCCTTGCCTTTTAAAAAATGGGCTGTGCCTGCCTTCCAGAAATGTGTGTTTTGTCAAGAAGCAACACATGGTATACAAATGGAAGTGTATGACTTGGATAAATATTCACGTTTACTGCTCACCATTCTCTTCACGTATATTGTCTCCATGTACCTAGCACTTGGATCAAAACACAGGACACTCAAAGGACCCTTGGTCCCTTTCCAGCCAATAGCCTCCTTTTCTCAGAACTGTGTTCTCTTCGAGCAGATGTCACCATATCACCAAGTGGCCCTTACTTTCCTACAAGTATTCTTGGCATTACGGGGTGAATGCAAGCACAGGGTGTGACTATGTCAAGTTCTTGTTTGGCTTCATTGGTACAATGAAAAGAATTTAGAGAGAAACTCAAATGGACTCAAGTAAGGAACATTTACTGTGAGACTTATAATGGGAGAGGAACGTATACTCTGCCTGAGAGTGGAAGGCAGGTGTGGGGTGCATCAGAGGACAGAGGGTCTCCTGTTCCCTGGAGATTGGCTAGGGTTTTGTCATTTCCGAGACTCAACAACAGGAAGGTAACAAGCAAGACCAGGCTCCAGGGGCCCTGTAACAACTGGACTTTGCTTTGGCATCTTTCCTCCCAGTGTAACATTTTCTGTGCCCTGTCGGCCCAGGTTTGTCCGGGCACAGTGAGACAGTTCAGGGAGCAAACAGACCCAGAGCAGCAGACCTCTGGTGGCAGACCTGTTCCCCACATGGTTGTAAACGCTGCTGGAAAGGACACAATGAACTGGTGTGGGGGAAGGCTGCTTATGACAGCACTGCAGACAGTGTGAGCTTCGCAGGTTCTCCTTGCACCCAGTGGAAGCCAAGCTGCACACCCAAGGGTCTGCATGGCAGCTGAGGAGTCCTGAGCTTAGAAAATCCTCAGTCTTAGCAGGGACTACAGGCAAATGTGCTCAGTTGTTCTGCCACAGGAAATACAAGCTTCGTTTTTAAAAAATGAATCGAAATCTCATAAAATTAACTATCTTAAAGTGTACAACTTAAGGACAGTGTTACCACTCTTGGGTACCAAGGAACCCCAAAGTATGAAGAGATGCAAACTCTAAAAGAGTTCTAGCAACCCACTGCACAAAAGCAAAGGCAACAGATGCTTAGTGTAAAAGATCTTTTATTGATTGATTGATTGATTGATTGATTGATTGATTGATTGATTGATTGAGGCTAGGTCTCACTATGTTGCCCGGGGAACTGCAGACTCGTTGCCTGGGGTACCCTGGACTCAAGTGATCCCCAGCCTCAGCCTCCCAGGTAGTTGGGATTAAAGGCACGCACCACCATGCCCATTTTTTGAGACTAGGTCTCACTATGTTGCCCCAGGCGGGTCTTGAACCTGCAAACTCAAGCAATTCCCAGTCTCAGCCTCCCATCCTAGGCTGGAATTAAAGCTGCACGCCACCACAGCCGGCTGAAAGATCTTTAATAGTGTGAAGACAGAAAGCATATTACAATATAGTTTTTCTAGCAACTACCCCTCCCACCCCAAATTGCCTATCCTTTTGTGAGCAAATGCCCAGCCAAACAGGGTGGACCAGAAGCAGATCCGCTGAGGCCAGAAAGCTTGTCATCAGCCTAAAGTACTTTCTGTACCACCAGTCAGAAGTATCTAACATGCCGCAAGAAACAGGTTAGACAGGTCTCAGAAAGCTGAGACAGAAGGGGAAACTCAAAATCAGAGGAAAAATCAAGATTACAACAGCTATTGTCTCTACCAGGACCAAGAGCTGTCTTTCCTTATTCTTTCACCCACATGTCTTTTTCAAGTGTCTGCATGTCTCTCCTACATGTGTCTCCTTCAAGGCCCTGGGTGCAAGTCAAAGCTGGAGCATCAAGAGGGCAAGAGCCCACATGTGTTCAGTTACAAGCTAAACATGGCTGCTTAACTCTGCCCTAGTTCCCAGCAACATCCTAGTCAGGAAGTCCGGTTCATGGAATTCTGGGAGTTGTAGTCCTCATCACCTGAGATGGCTTAGATGGGGTGAAGTGTGTAAGAACATCGGGGTGGAGTGCTTTCCTGTCATGGGCTCAGAGTGTGCTCCTCCCTCCAACACTAGTACATTCACAATGATGAACTGCCACCACCTCCGTCTATTTCTAAAACATTCTTCACTGAAGAAAACCCCACTCCCATCAAAGGTTATCCCTGCCCTCACTGAATCTTCCCTTCAACTGCACTGGCCATCAGTATGCTTTCTGCATCTATGAATTTATCCAAGATAGTTCTTGCAGTTGGTATCACCTAATATGTGACCTTTCAGGCCTGGTTTCTTTCACTTAACGTAATGGCTTTGGTATTCATGCACATTGTAATATGAATCAGTGCTTCATGGCTTATGGAACATTTGGGGTTATCTACCTTTTGCCCATTGTAAGTAGTGCTGCTATAAACATTTGTATACATCATTTGTTTAAGTGCTTGTTTTCAGCTTTGAAGGAGTGTCTAAGAATTACTGAGTGTTAAGGTTTAACTTCTTGAGGGACCACCATACTATTTCCACAACAGTTGCAACATTTGGTTTCTGGAAATTTCCAGAATTACAAGAATTCCAGAACATTCCAGAAATTTCTGTTACCAGAAATTTACAAGGGTTCCAATTTCTCTACATCCTCATCAACAGTTGTTACTTTCTGATCTTTAAAATATATAGCCATCCTCATGGGTGTGAACTGGCATCTTGTGGTTTTAACCTATACTATGTTGAATTTCTCATGTGCCTGTTGTCCATTTTTTAAAATCTTTGTAAAAATGTCTGCTCAGGTTCTTTTCCCATTTTTAATTGTATCGTTTTGTCATTGAGTTGTAAGAGTTCAGTATATGTCTTGAACACTAAGATCCTAATGACTAGACCTTTACCAATGATCCTCCTAAAAAGTAAGGAATTGAAAGCCACAACAACTACTGTATCCTTGTTCCAGCCTAGGGAGAGAGATGGACACATGGGAAAGAGGAGGGCACACAGAATCCAGAAGTTGACATGTCACTTCTTTTAGCCACCTAATTGCCAGGGGAAAAAAGAAATGTAGTTTTTTTTAAGTAGCCACTGGCCAGTTCTTTTAGGGGGTTCTCTTACTGTTGAAGAAGATGGACCTAGAGAGGGGCAAGTTTCCTCTCCTAGGTAGTTTATTGCACTTGTTAAAGGTGACGTGGTGGGGGCATCAGCCCTGGAGAGAAGTCAGCCAGCAGAAAACGACCTGGTCAGGCGAACTATAAGTATTGGGCAGTGAGGGTGGAGGAGGCAGGGAGCGATGGAACTGTTCCCTGCCATGTTGCTTACAACTCTGCACGAGCTGCCATACTGGACTTGCTGCAGAGTGTCAGAATAATGTATGTGCCTTATCAGAATCACAGGCTTGTGTCAATACTGACCTCCATGGACAGGTTTCTGCTAAATTAATTAAGGAGCGTGTTTTCTGGAAGGGGGCAGGAGGGAAGTTGCTGAAGCAGCACTTGGCAGTGTCTGCCCTCTGCCTCCTGTGAGTGCTGTGACTTCCTTAGGCTGCGCTTTACACCCACACCAGGAAAAGGCTCTGAGGTGACGTGTCCTGTGCCAGGGCCATGCCATTCACCTAAAAGGTGGTCAGTCGTTTGCAGCACGGCAAGGAGATAGCTGAACCCCCAAGCAAAATTGGGGTTTGGAATCCTGTTATCTGTTGTTGGTTGTTTTATATAAACTCTTTTCTCCCATTCTAAATGTGGCGTATATATTCATTATGGACAAAAATCACACTCGAGAAGGAGGAAGGAGGGTGATCGCACACCGGCCTGCTATCTGCTATCTAAGGTGCCTTCTTGATTAGTTCTTGTTGGGCTTCCTTTCAGTCTTATCTGAGTGCATGTCTCACTATTGTGTTCTGTATCTTAAATAAGCACATAACAGTCTTTTTCATAACAGTGGTTGCCAGTTTCATAAACACTGTAGCTTGTGTTACATTTTATAGTTAATTTATATTTTATCCTTTTCCTGGGCATTTAGATTGAGGCTGATTTTTCACTGTTCCTTAATGCTGTGAGTACTAGACTTTTGAATAGTTACTTCTGTATTCTGCATCTTTTCCTCAGCATCGAGTTACAGAAATGAAATGTCTGAATAACAGGGTATGAATCTTTTAATGACATTTCACCCAAATTTTTTTATTAATCATTTTATTGTTTACATATTATGTATATGTGTGTGTATTACATCGCTGCACTCCCCAGGGTTCTCCCTCTACCTTATCACCCATGAACCTTCATCTTGATCTTTTTGTGTTCCTCCCTTCCTGGATTTCTCCCTCCCCCCCACCATCTCCCTAACTCCTTGCCCCAGTTCTGTTGTCAGCTTATTTTCACTTTTTCTTGGCCCTTTGTTTGTTATTCCTATATCCCATCTATAGGTGAGACCAAATGGTTTCTCTTTTTCCTTCGGACTTATTTTTGCTAATATGATTCCCTCTAGGGCCATCCATGTTATCACAATTGCATCATATTTGTCGGTTTTGATTGCAGAATAATATTCCATTGTGTAACTATATCACATGTTTTCAATCATCAGTTTTGGGGCATTGGGTTGTTTCCATATCCTGGCTACTGTAAATAGTGTCTTTTTGAATGAACGTTTTGGTATCCTTTGGGTAGATTCCCAGAAATGGGATTGCTGGATCGAATCATCCATCATTTGGCATTGTTTTCATTAGAACAGTATGCATATGTTATAAAGATTGCCTGTGAGATTGTTGGGTTTACCTGGAGCACAATATTTACAATCTGGCCTCAAGTATCAATGAATGTGGGGAAAAAGAGTAGCTGAGACTTGGAGGAGACCAACCATGGAATTAAATTTTAAATTTGCTGCTGAATGATTAGAAGAGAAAGTTTGTGTGGTCTTGCTCGGACATTCTGTTCATTCATTCAGTGCAGGCCCAGTGAACCCTCCCACCGAAATCACAGACACACAGGTAGTGGGAAGTGAGGGGACCTTCTCTCATGAAGTAAGGCTATCCCTGCAGTCATATGAGGCGGTGGCATGTCACAGACAGCGCTGTGAGGCTCGGGGACTTAGCCAAGATCTTACAACCAATCAGCAGTGGAGCTGGGGCATAACCCAGGGTTGTAGCTGCTCTGGTTGTTTATTGAACTCCCGTTTATGTCAGAGCAGCACAGCAAGCCTCAGAAAAAGGTGAAAAAGCCAGGCGCGGTGGTGCACACCTGTAATCCCAGCTACTTGGGAGGCTGAGGCTAGGAATCACTTGAGTCTACAGGCATGTGACTATCCTGGGCAGCATAGCAAGACCTAGTCTCAAAAAAAAAAAAAAAGAAAGAAAGAAGGAAGGAAGGAAGGAAGGAAGGAAGGAAGGAAGGAAGGAAGGAAGGAAGGAAGGAAGGAGGTGAAAAGGTAAGCCCACCCTCAGAGTGCCCCCAGTGAGGATGAGCAGAGGCTGCCAGACCAACACACCATGAAATGGATTTTCTTACGGAAGTTCAAAGCCCAAGGCCAAGGTGTTGGCAGGATTGGTTTCTTCTGCAGCTTCTCTTGCCTGTGTGTCCTCTGCATCCTCACCTCCTCTTACAATGACACCAGTTAGAGTCCTCCCTTGAGACACTCCCTTGGACTTAATGACCTCATTAAAGCCCCTGTCTCCTAATACACTCATTCTGAAGATGGGCTTGGGACTTCATCTATGGATTTGGGAGCATAGTTCAGTGCATAACTAAAGGTCATGGAATCCAAAAGGTCGCAATTCCTCTCTTACAAAAGATGTCTGATCCTCAGGCAGTGACTGACCCTCAGCTGTGCTTTGGATTCACCTGGAGGTTTTAAGACAATCCATGACAGACCCGCCCCCAGAGTCTCGTTTGATTGGTCTGCAGGAACCCCAGTAGCTGCAGGCTCTACCCAAAACTGGATCCTGATTTAACTGAATACTGAATGAGTTGCTTTCCTTCTCCCCAACTGTCCTGCCTCCCACCCCGCAAGCACTCTATCTAGAATACCTTCCCATCGGCTGAGCATCAGAGCAGCTGCGCTCCAGTTCATGCCCCGTCAGCTGGCAGCATGCTTGTGCTCTTTTCCTCACCAAGTAGCCAATCTCTTATTGATTGTCTGGGAGACGGAGGCACCATGATAGGATAAGCCAGATGGTGGTCCCCAGGGGACCTCAAACCCCCATCCCCAGAACCTAAAACAGGGAGCTAGCCTGGTTTATCCAAGTGAGCTCATAGGAACTCTTAGAAGCAGAGGTGAGAGGCAGAGGAAGAGCAGAGAGATGGGAAGGACTGTGCTGCCGTTGCTCCCTTTGAAGACGGAGCAATGGGGCCGCTAGCCAGGGAGTGCAGGCAACCTCCGTAAACTGGGAAGCTTTAACTCCCAACCAGCGAGGAAGTTTGGTCAGTGAACATTGGGAATTGAATCCTGTCAATCACCTAGAGGAGCCAGGAACCTGCTCTGCCCCAGCAGCTCTAGAAGGGAAGGCTGCCCTGTGTACACCTTGGTTTTAATTTGTTAATTAAATTAAATTAAAATTTAATTTGTTAATTACATTTAAATTTAATTTAATTCAGTTTAATTGCTGAAACAATACATATGTGTCGTTATAACCCACACAAGGTGTGGTCATTTGTTACAGCGTTAAGAAAAAACCCCTAGAACTAAACTCTGAAAAATAAAATAACACATTCTCCCTGTTGTTGTGGAGCTTAGCAACTTCAATGAGCAGTTTAGAAAAGGGAAAAACAAATCATGTTTTAAGAAACTCGAGTCTTACACAAGTTCCTGAATTCTCAAGCTCTGGGTGTTGAGTGATGTGTGAGACCCTAGTCGTGTTTTCTGATGGAAGTTCCAGTTCAAAGAAGAAGGAAAAGGGACATTCTTGCAGTGAAAAATAGAGAAGGGGCCTGATCATTATAGAAAGGGGGAGGGGCTTTTTGTAAAGAAATTAATAATAATTATAGCTCCTGGAGCAAGAGAGGAGGAGGGGGAAGAAGGTAGGGGAGGTGAAGAGCACAAAAGATCAGGATGGTTAACAAATGTTAGTGAAGTGGGAAAGCCCCAGGGTACACAATAATGGACTAATGGAATATAAATATATATTATATTACATATATATTATATGTAATATAATATATACACATATATATGCAAATTTTTAAAAATTTAAATTTTAAAAAAGAGATTAAAAAAGAAGGACAGGGTTATTAGGGACTTCAAGGGGATTTCTACTCTCCAATTCCTAATTTGCTTAGTTTTAAGGATGCTTGTTTGTGATGAAAATCGTGTGTGCCAAGTAAGGAGATGACCCCTCTACCCCAAAGCCATGGTGATAGCGATATAGCAAAGAGACACAGGAGCCAGGGGAAAGCGTCCCCAACCGCCAAGCAGACAGCAGGAGCAATAGACTGTAGTGATATATATTCCAGATGTACAATGCCTTTAGCTCGTCCTGATGTAAGACCATGGTTCCATGGACAAGTGGGGAGGGGGGCAGAATCATCTCCCCTGAAGAATTCCAAATACTTTCTGTAGATGTTCTGTCCTCAAGGATGTGAGTGAGCACGTGCCCCCTTGAAGTGTGTTGTTCTCAGGGGCATCTCCCCACAACGCAGGGCAGGAGAGGCCTCGGGCTGGGTGCTTGGCAGCCGAGACCCTGGCAGGTCCCCTCAGTAGTAGTAGGTAATAAGGTTTTAACACCACCCAGGGCCACTTGTGTCCGTAGTGCGTTCTTGACATGACTTGACAAGAAAAGCACCTTCCTGTGTGGTCTCCTGCCTCCAAACAGTCACCCCAGGCATGAGAAAGCATCAGGCAAGTCCCCGGAGAGGGACGGTCTCCAAACCACCTAAGCAGTAGTTGGCAAAACTCAAGGTTCCCAAAACCAAAATGTCAGAGTGGCCGCTTGGAGGCAGGATAGCTGAATGTGACCTGGTGTCCCGGATGGGTTCCCTCAGTTTAGGAGGGCAGATTAAAGCAAATCTAGTGGAGAAGAAAGTGCCTCCCTGAATGATATATCGATACTGTCTCAATAATCAATAATGTATTAATAGTGAAGCCAGCCTTTCTGGAAGAACCTGTGACTAACAGGAGAGATGGTATGCAGGCATGTGGAGACACACTGACCTATCTTTGCGATTTTTCTGTGAATCTAAAACCATTTTATTGTTTTTGAAAACAGTGCAAGCTTTTAAGCCAGGTGTGGTGGCACACGCCTGTAATCCAAGCACTGGGAGGCAAGAGGCCAGGGATTGCTTAAGTTTGCGGGTTCGAGACTACCCCAGGCAACATAGTGTGACCTGGTCTTGAAAAAGCTGGGCACGGTGGCAGGCACCTGTAATCCCAGCTCCCTGGGAGGCTGAGGCTGGGGATCGCTTGAGGCCACAGGATCGGGACTACCCCAGGCAACATAGTGAGACCTAGTCTCAGAAAAAAAAAAAAAAAAGCTAGTGCAAGCCTTTATTGTCTTTCCCCAGCACATGTTTATTTTTAATTGTTTATCACGATAACTTTGGTTTATGACACTGTTTTCAGGGCCTAGATTCACCTTCCCGTGTCTCTTACCTCGCACATCCCCACCACAGCCCCTGGGCGCCCTCTCCACTTTGCTCCCTGCTCCCACCCCCAACCCCTGCTTCTGATAGCCAGACTTCAAGGACTTGTCTTTGCTGTCCTTTGTTTCATCTAAAACAACTTGAAATTGTTTGTTTTCCAAGAAACTGTCATCAAAACAAAAGACACCCTGCTGAGTAGAAGACAGTATTCGCACATTAGGTATCTGACATGGGGCTCATCTCCAGACTCTCCAGAAACACACAGACAACAAGCAGAAAAGGAATCAACCCAATCAAGAAATGGGCAGAAGACCTCAATAGGCACTTGGTCAAAGGAGACACAGGTGGCCAACAGCACCTGAGAGGATGCTCATCGTCCCTCACCATCAGGGAGAGGCAAGTCAAAGCCACGGTGAGATACCATCTCATACCTGCGAGAATGGCCCATGTCAGACCAGAAATAACTTATGCTGAAGGCTGTGGAGAAAAAGGAACCCTCAGACATTGTGGTGGGAATGTAGACTGGTCCGGCCCCTATGGAAAACAGCGTAGAGGTTCCTCAAAATAGTAAAAATAGATCTCTCATGAGATCTAGCAGGTCTCCCCCCAGGGAGAATCCGAAGAATGCGGAAACACTCATTACAAATGATAAGTCTACCCCCATGTCCACGGTTGCCCTGTTTACAAGTGCCAAGTTACGGAAACAGCCTAAGTGCCGAGAACAGATGGATGGGCCAAGAAGATGGGGGTATGTGCACTCTGTGGAAATCTACCCAACTCTCAGAAATAGTTGAACTCTTGCCTCATCAACATGGATGGTGTTTGCAGGGATGATGCTGAGTGAAGTCAGTCAGAAAAATTTGTCTTGAGAAAGAGATACTGAGTGGTTTCGGGTTCACCTGTATGTGGACTATAGCGAAACGATGTAGGGTTTTTAACATCCTACCGCCATTAGCACCTGTGATATTGCGCCCTCCCCATGATTATACCAACTGGCCCAGTGGATGTGCGCATGCTTAAGTGCACCTGGGCCTAGGAGGAAGTGGATAAAAGGGTGATGTTACCCTGCGGGAGAAGGGAGAACTCCAGCAGGTGTTTCTTTGCTAGCTGCTTTCCCCCACTCACTATTAAAAATCCTGTGAAGAATCCAAGGGCTCCGACATTCTTTCACTGCTAATGAAAGGATGGTCTCTCTCCCAGAATCCTTGCTGATTGTACCGATCACCTTAACCCCCATTCTGTGAGTCACCGATTCAGAAATACCAGAAAAGGCCCCTTCCCCAGGCCGCCTGAGTTTGGACAGAGGAAAACTGATCACCTATCAGAAAAAAACATCACATGCCTGACTCAACCCCCCCAGCCCACCAGACCCATCCCCATCTGACCCATTCCACCTGATCAGACCCCTACTCCAGGACCAGATGAAAGGACACAGACATGTAGTCAATGGACAGATGTCACAGCTCCGGCCTTTGACTGTGTGCTTGGCGGCGGCCTGCCTGGGTTTCTGCTGATAAACTCATCTCTAGTCTTCATTTCTTCCTTTCTCCAAAACCTGATAGCTAGAACCTTGATGAAACTACCCGGATTGGGATGGTTGCAAAACACAAAGCAAAGTCACCAAACCCCAAAGACACTAGAAATCGGACACTCAGTCCACCAGAGTGGGAAGGGGAGGCTGGAGCACCAGTGGGGTAGCGGCCAGCCAGTCCACGGTGGAGGACTGCAGGTGCCTCGGGTGGGGGTGACAGGCGAGGTCCTGTATTTCTGAATCGCATAGTGTGGAAGGCCAAGGTTACCTTCGTAGGAAAGAAAATGAAAACTAACCAAAATTACGCTTTTTAAGGAGAAGAAATCACATGCACTTGACAAGTGTTTCTTTCAGGATATTGTGTATGTTTTGTGGAGTTAGAAGAATCTTTTCTGCATCTTTGAAGGGATAAAGGAACCATATGCGTCTGTCTGTCTGTCTGTCTGTCTGTCTGTCTTCCTTCTGGGTGAGGCTCCCAGAGCTGGTCTTTCAAGAGAGGAGATATTTGTTCTTCCGGTCATTTCAAAATGCTGGTCATGCTTTTTCATTTTTCTACCCTGCTTTCTCTGCCTCACATACAACTCGCTTGTAGTCCATTAAAGCTATTTGCTGTTTCAAGTACACTGTGTGATCATTTTGAATAGACTTTTGGGAAATAAGGAGAACTTGGTAACACAGCAAACAGCACTGGCATGCTGCTCGGTGCCCAAGTTGAAAGCAAAACCGGCTTGACCCGGAGCCCACGGGCACCCAGCTCCCGGCCTGGGTGGCAGACACTTCCCTTGAGAAGGACGCTGTTTTAAATCCATCTGCACAGGGAATTTAAAATAGCAGCTTCACCCTCTAATCCACCAGAGGAGGAACAGGAATCAGTGTCTCATCTCAAACTGCATTTGAAAGTGCGAATATTGAAGCTCTTTGTGAGTGCTTGAGGATTAGATCTTCAGATGAAACTTCTTCAGGGAAAGATGACAGTTTTCCAAGAAGCGATTCATTTCCAGTGCTCGGAGGCTTCGGTTGGGAGCATCAGAACATTGTAAGTCATGAGAACACTTGAATGTACCTAGTTCTGGCCGTTTCACATGAGCTGGGCCTCTGGCTGGCCCACCACCACCACCTGCTTTCTCTGCATGGGCCCTCCCTGGTACCTCTGGTCCCTGGGGCCTTAGGTAGATGAAGAGCCCAGACCTGCAAGAGAGAATCTACTGGCATGGTGGCTCGTACCTGTAAGCTCAGCCTATGAAGCGGCCAGGGCTAGGGATCATGGTTCAAGTCCTGCCTGGGGCCCGTAGCGAGACCTAGTTCCAAAAAAAATAGCTGGACGTGGTGGCATGCGCCTGTAATCCCAGCTACCTGGGAAGCTGAGGCTGGGGGTTGCTTGAGTCTGTGTTACCCTGGGCAACGTGAGCCTACGGTTTCACGGGCTTAAATAGCAAGACCTAGTCTCAAACAAACAAACAAAAACAAACAAAAAACCAAAAAAAAAAAAAAAAAGAGTCTATACTCTGTGCATCCTGGTTCTGGAGACAGGATGGAGGAGGAGGAGAGCAAAGGGGCGTGTCTGCCTCCCTGTGGCTCCCTGGTTCCTCCCTGGTCCCACGCTGCAGGCCATTCACATCCTTTCTCCTCCAGATTATTCCTTCTGAGCAGCATCCGAGTCCCGCAGTAGACAGTGCAGTTCTGGGTAGACCCCAGCCTCCCCCTTTTGTGCACAGTAGCTGGTAACTTTGAACCATCTCTGTGACATCATGTGACTCAGGCATCCTGATAGGCGACCCTGCCTCCCCCCCACCCCCCGAGATGGGGAGCAGCACCAGTACTCTGCTCTCCCGGTAGTTATCACCCCTCTGGTTTTTTTAAAAAAATGCATCATTTCCTGCCATCAGTCCAGTGCAACACAGCACTTCCTTTTCGGCTTGGGGGGAAAATACACTCAACGAGGACTTTCTCCTGAGCCCCAGCCTCACGCTTCTGAGACCCTCTGCCCTGTGTGGCACCCACAGGTGGATTCCATCTTGTCCCTTTGACCTTACATAGCGTGCAATTGCATGACCAGTCTGCGGTTTGGGGGCGCCGCCCTTCTACCGCTTCCAACATGGCGATGCTGCCGGGCACACACCCGGTGCCTCCTGATGCCTGCGGGCGTGTGTTCGCCGGCGAGCTGGTTCCCAGACCCAACACTTTACCCAGTCAGGGGCTGTGTGTGCGCGCCAGGGCTGCCACGTGCCCATCTGGACGTGGGGTCGTGGCACATGCCACGCGGCTGACCTGCTCGTTCCCTTGGTCCCTTGGGGTGAGGCTGCTGACGTCATTGAGGACTTAGTGGCAGGCACTGAGCTCATCTGACCCCTCCCAAAATTGACATTTGAGGTGGATTCAATTCAATACTCTTGTTTTATTCAGGGCAAATAGCCATAGGTCTCCGCATTATGCTAAGTGACGGGCATCGGTCACAAATGACAAAATAAATGGTCCCATGTGTATGAAATGTCCAGGCCAGGTTGATGGAGAGAGGCTGAACGTAGGTCTGTGGCTGGCAGGAGCTGACCACGTTGGAAGGAAATGGGGGATAAACGCTGGTGGATATGAGATTTACGTGTGGGATAAGGAAAACGTTCTGAAACGGAAGTGAAATTCAGTTGCACAACCTGAAAAGCTTATACTTGAAATGAATTATGCACTTTATTTCTTTTCCACTTACTTGTGTTTTATGAATTCTGTTGTGATTATAGGCATTCAGGGTTTTTTTTCTTTTTTTTTAGACTAGGTCTCGCTATTGTTGCCTGTGGAACTGCAGGCTTACGTTGCCCGGGGTACCACGGACTCAAGCAATCCCCAGCCTCAGCTTCCCAGGTAGCTGGGATTACAGGCATGCGCCACCACGCCCAGCTATTTTTTGGGACTAGGTCTCGCTGTGTTGAGACCTAGAGCTGGACTCAAACCATGATCCCTAGCCCCAGCCACTTCACAGGCTGAAGCTTACAGGCATGAGCCACTGTGCCCGGCTGTTTTTCTGTTTTATTTTTTTCTTATGTTGATGTGTACCCCGAATTTCTCCCATCACCATGTCACCCATGAACTATCATCCTATTCACTTGTGCTCATCCCTTCCCTGACTTCACCCTTCCTCCCTCTCTCCCGCCCCTCTGTATGCTTGAGTTCATTATCAATTTGTTAATTTTAGTTTTTTCTTCTCTTTTTGTTTGTTTTCCCTATCTCCCACATCTAAGTGAGACCATCTGGTATTTCTCTTTTTCTTTCTGGCTTATTTCAGCTAGCATAATTCTTTCTAGTTCCATCCATGTTGCCTCTTGCCACAAATGACATGAGTTCATCTTTTTTGATTGCTGAATAATACTTCATTGTGTAAACATATCACAACTTTTTGATCCACTTACCAGTTTGGGGCATTTGGGTTATTTCAGTGTCCTGGCTATTATAAATAGTGCTGCGATAAACATAGGAGTGCAGGTTTCCTTTGAATTAGTGTTTTTGTATCCTTTTTGGGTAGATTCTCACAAGAGGCATTGCTGGGTCAAATGGTAGTTCCATTTTCAGTAGTTTGAGCGTCCTTCACACAGCTTTCTGTAGTGGTTGGACCAGTTTGCATTCCCACCAGCAGTGTAAAAGTTTTCCTTTTTCTCTTCATCCTCATCACCACCAGTACTTTTTATCTCCTCCCCCTTTTTTTCTTTGGACTAGGCCTCCCTATTTTGTCTGTGGTAGTCTGGATCCTGCAGACTCAAGTGATTCCCAGCCTCAGCCTCTCAGGTAGCTGAGATAACAGGTGCCCACCACCATGCCCAGCTGCTTTTTGAGACCAGATCTCGCTATGTTGCCCGGGGTAGTCTCAAACCCGTGAACTCAAGCGATCCCTGGCCTCTTGCCTCCCAGTACTTGAATTACAGGCACACGCCACCATGCCTGGCTATTCCCCTTTTCTTGATATGGGCCACTGTTAGCCGTGTGAAATGGAATTGTGCACTTTAAGTGAATGAGTCATATGGTCTGTGAGTTACACCTCAATAACATTGTTTAAGTAGTCTTATTTCAAACACAACCAGACAGGCGCAGAGCAGTGCGAGAAGGGGCACAGGTCAGGAGCTCGCAAGCACCAGGGCAGGAGTTTGGACCAGTAGGTTAGCTACAGAGCTGATTGATTCTCCAGGCTCCTCTTTCCCCATTTGTCTGCAAGACTTCCCTGCATTTCCAGGCAGCCTCTGTCTTCCCTCTCCTGGCGCTCACTGTCTTAAAAACACCTTCTGCAGAGCGGTTCCTCATGCCAGCCCATGAAGCAGCTGGCTGTGTGCCACCTGGTAGAACCATATATTCTAGAAGCGAGAGCTTCATCCCTGTGTCATACAACCCCAGGGCCTGGGTGTCTGGCTCCGTTCTTAGCTGTGTTCATTGTTTCTTGGCTGAAATCACGGGCCGTGGCCCACCCTTTCCACAAGCCTCCTTTGGCATCAGGATCAAAGAAGTCTCCGGAGTGCAGTGACCCCTGTGTGGGTATTTTACATCCAGACTTGGGTTTGTGGGACTTAACGGATGCGCGCTGCACACTAACGAGGCCGTGGGGGCCGCTCTAATCTCATGGGGGTCACAGGGCTTTGCTTTCTTTTCTGTGATTGCAACTTGAACCCTCACCCCGGACAGCCTTCTTGTCAAGCCTGTGCAGCTGATAAGGGGGACCGGGTGAGGAGGTGTATGATTTGGGAAAAATACGTTATTGCCTCTGGAAAAAATATCCAAGCTCATCCAACTGGAGGGAGTAGACCCTCTTCCCTGACACTTTGTAATTTTTGACTCTCCCTCACTCTTCCCATCACAGATTACGGAGCATAGCCTCAGAGGCTTGGTTAAAATCCAACTGAATTTCTCTGTCAGAAGGAGCCCAAGCTTGTGAACAGGTGTCTGAGGACCAGAAGGAACTCCACTCAGGAGGGGCTCATCTTTGAGTGCCTCGGTCGTGTTCCAGGTTCTTGACATGATAAACTCATTTATAATCTTCACACTCTTGGCTTGTCTGTCTCCGGAGCTGCAGAGAGATGTGTGAACTCCCTTTTCTGGGTGGAGGATCACAAGTGTTTCATTCCTCTGCTTTCTGAATCCTCGTGTTCTGAATTTTCTACCATGACTGTGTGTTATTAGGAATAACACCCATACCATCGTAAACAAAATGTCATTTAAAACAAGCCAATGAATACAGCAGCTGCTTGGAGAAAGGGCCTCCCGGATGATGGGGCTGCTCAGCCAGGTTGTGGGAACTGAGTTGAGCGTTTAGGCTACAGGGCTCCTACAGCACCCCCTGATTTCTAGGGTGGCAGGAGCCCCTCAATGATGGTGTTAAACCACAGAATAATTAGTCTCCGGCTCCTGTAGGGGATACACACCCTCATGCTGTTGGCCTGGCCCTCTAGTAAAAACACTAATCCACACCAAGTCCCACAATGGGATCCACCACAATAAAAACAAAGATAGCCGGGTGTGGTGGTGCACCTGTAATCCCAGCTAATTGGGAGGCGGAGGCCAGGGATCACTTGAGTCCGTGGGATCTGGACTACCCCAGTCAACACAGCGAGACCAGGCCGGGCACGGTGGCTCGTGCTTGTAAGCATCAGCCTATGATGCGGCCAGGGCTAGGGATCGCAGTTTGAGTCCCGCCTGGGGCCCGTAGCGAGACCTAGTTCCAAAAAAATAGCTGGGTGTGGTGGCACGCGCCTGTCATCCCAGCTACCTGGGAAGCTGAGGCTGGGGATTGCTTGAGTCTGTGGAACCCTGGGCAACGAGAGCCTGTGGTTCCACGGGCAAAAATAGCGAGACCTAGTCT
>PVHY01011170.1:0-48975 GCA_004024945.1 Uropsilus gracilis | reverse complement strand
TTGGACCCGCCCCTCTCCCGCCCCTAGCTCTAAAATAAATTAGCCACAGAGCAGGAAAAAAGAGCAAATGACCCTCTACGTAGAGGGTGTCCTTGCGCCACTCTCGGCCCGCCCCCCCCCCTCTCCCCTGCCGTCGGGGCGGGAAGTTGGGTGGTGGGGGAGGCCGGACAAGCCGGTAAGGTCTGGGGAGCGGTCTGCAGAGGGGGAGGCCCGGATTGAGCAGCAGCGCCGGCAGAGCGTGTCCACTGGGTGTGAGTGGCTTCCCGGGTCGAAGGCTAAAGCCAGCCTGGCCCTGCCCGCCCGTTGTGCTAACCACCCTAGGCCTCCTCTCCCAGGCCCTTGACCAAAAATCCGAACTGACTAACGCTGACACCCCTTCCACCTCCCAGGTGAATTGAGCTCCTACTGTGAGTTTCAGGCCCGACCCCCACACTCCCACTCCCGTGTAAGGTGGGACGCAAGCCAGGCCAGCCTCTCTGAGTCGGAGTGCTCTGCACTAACGCCTCTTTGAGTCGGGGTGCGCAGCAGTGGAGAAGCCCTGGACCTGGGCAGGAGGTGGGGGTGGCTTCCGTGCTTTCCCCACGAGGGCGAGAGTGGCATTTACTCTGGGCCAAGCAGGAAGAATAGTGGAAGGCAAAGATGGAGAGTGGATCCTAGACCTGTGGTCTGCTTGCAGGTGTCCAAAGGCATACATGGCTTGGTGCATTTCTCTCAATAGATACATAGTGAGCTTAGCATCTAGTCTTTGGAAAGCATTGGACTGGGTCATGGGGGACACCCGCCAGAGTCCCAGAGGCAACTCTTTGTCCTTGGAGCTCCTGGTTCAAAGGTAGACAGAATTCTCCCAGATACTCCAAAGCCAGGCTTCAGCAGTGACCCATGCTGGAAAGGAAGCCTGCAGGGAGAGCCCCTAGCAGATCCCATGTGTCCCACAAGGTGATAGGAGGAGGGGGTGTGCCGAAACTGGTGCTCTAGTCCAGATGCTCTTCCTGGAAGAGTCGTTCACAACCCAGAGGCTCCCAGGGCAGACTATACTCCCACCCAGGGGTGGTGCTTGAGAGTCCTTTGTCCTATTTCCTTTTGGGAGCTGCTGCCTTTCTCAATACTAGTGGGATAAGGTTGCCCTGTGACCCGTCTCCTAGCCTGCTTGGCAGCACAGGTTCTCTGTATTTTGCATTATTCTAATTATCACCCCCTCCCTTTCTCCTGGAAGCTTTGGGATGTCTCTCCCTCTGGAGATTCTGGGTTCTTAATTGTCACTCAAGGAAGAGGGAGGCCCTCAACAGCTCCCACACTTTTCTAGCCCACCTATGGAAGCACAGCCAGCACCCAAGCATATTCTGGAAACTGTCAAGGTCAGGGTCTTCTCCATGCTCAGAATCCTGCCCCCTCCCACTCCACATCAGCACAGGACCATGCACGAGCATAGGGGAAGGACTTCTCCAGACTCAGAATGCCATGACAGCCTCTGGCTTCAGAACTGAAAGGCACAGCCTACAGGCTGGAGAGCTGAACCTCTAGCTGAAAGACAATGTCAGGATAACAGGTAGAAGCAATTCCAAGTATGTCTCGGTGGCGGGACGTCTGAGACCCAGAAAAGAGTGACACAGTTGGGGTCACACAGCCAGTCTAGATCTAGAACCCACTGTACTCTTTCCACCTCACCTGTCAGGCTCCCTGAGTATCAGGCAGGAGGCTGCAGAGAGGTCAGTGTCCACATGAATGGAGGGAACTGAGCCAGCAGGACTAGTGCCAGGAGATCAAGACTTGCATGGTCAGAGCATGGTGACTGATGTCCCCAGGGCCCAGGCTCTGCCAGGCTCCCTGTCACTTGCGTGGATGACAGGAGTGAGATTGAAGGAAGGTTGAGCATGCATCCCCAGAGCAGGGCTCCAGCTCCCTCATCCCCCAGAAGAAAAGACCCTTCCAGTGTTGGTAGGCAGGACAGGCAGCTGCTGGGAAGGGTCAGCCTGCAGAGATGGTCTTTGTGGGGCCCTGCAAGGAAGGCTCTGCATCTTCGAGGTACTGATTTTCTTCTGCTAGGCACGCTGGCATGGGTCACATTAAGGGATTCAGTTAGCACGTAGGGATGAGTTAGTCTCTTCATTCCTCAATCCCTCATCCTGTCCCAATGCCTAAGCAATGAAGTGTGACTCCCCCTCCCTACACTCATTAAAGTTCTGTTCATAGATCAGTCAGCCTTCTAAGCTGACAAGACTCAGTCCTAGCAAATGGCCCTTCATCATGTCACTGCTTCTTGCCTTCCTGAGTGGGTCCCTGGGGGTCTGTTCTCTGAGGACTCTGCTGACCCCTCTCCTGGCCATCCTCGGTCAATGGACCTGGACCCTGAGAGGCCCTGCTGAGGACAGGCTGGTCAGACTGGTCTTGTGATTAGTCCACCGGGAGGTCAAGTGCCCAGCAGTGGATTGGATTATAATGGTGCTAATGATGGTGGTGACATCGTCTGCACAGGCGCACCATCCTTTCTTAGCCCTTTGCTTGTATACCATTCAAGGTGGAGAATCCCATGAACCCCACTCCCAAGGGAGGCAAGTGTGGTACCAGGATGCACCCCTGCTTGCCTTGGGGCCTGGCCACACCTGCCAGGGTGGGTGAGATCTCCCTGGTCAGAGGCCTCTCTGAGCTTATCAAGAAAAACAACCTGAGCAGCCCAAGGGGGGTGACCTTTGGGGGTTTGAAGGGAGTTTGGAGAGTTGGAAGAAATAGAGGCCAGAGAGGGAGGGAGGGGGGGAGAGAGGAGCTGGTGGGGTGAGGAGGAAGGAAAGAAAAGTGCCCCAGGGAAGGATGGGAGGGGGAAAGGAAGGGAGAAAGAAATGGAAGAGAGGAAGAGGAAAGGGTGGGGAGAAGGCTCTTTGTGGTCTGCTGGATTGGCCACTCAGGAGTCATTAAGAAGCAGGAAAGGAAGGAAATGTGTCCTCTTGGGGGATTGGGGTATGTGCCCTGAGGATCTCCCACCCAACTGACTGCTAAGACACCCCTCTCCCCGCCTCCCCAGCCCTGTCTACTCCCCTAACAAATGGAAGCACTCATCCTTCTCTGTCCGGCTGTTTCACCTTCAAGCCACCACTGCCCAGGGACTCTCTGCTGGGAGCCTGCTCCAGGACCCCAGCACTCCTGGCTCTGTGTGCTCAGACCAGCATTGTCTTTCCGGTGAGCTACAGCCTGTGTCTGGGTTCTGTCCCCTCCCCGCAGCCAGTCTCCAGCTCTTATGAGCCTCCATGATAATTAGAAAAAGTGTCCCTTCCTCTGGGGAGCTCCATGCCAGATCACGCAGGACTTGGGCAAAGGAGCTGGGGCTACCAGTCCCTAGCTCTCCCATAGGGGTCCAATACTTGGGAACCTGGGTACCTAACCACTTCTAAAATCCACACTCCACACTCAGCTTTGGTCTGGTCTGAGCAGAAGCATGCTCACCTCCCCCTCATTCTGCAGCACAGCACCCCAAACAACTGTCACCGGCCATGGATCATAATGCAACCTCACAGAGCCTCTCACTAAGCACCCACATCATTTTAATACATATCCTTTTCTACTCTGGCTGGGAGCCCCTATTCATCCTTCAAAACCCAACTCAGCTATACCTTCTTCTGAAAGACCTGCCCTAATAATACCTCACCCACAGCAAAGTTCATAGTACCTACTCCAGCTCTCTCAATTTTTGTCTGGGTTACAGGGGTTGAGTGCAGAACACTGATTCCTAGAGGGGCCCTTCCTTTCCCATAGCCTCTCCAGGCACTGAGGACTACCCAAGCATGGATGGCTCACTCTAGGCTTTTGGGACTTCCTAGCCTTCTCCTCCCCTAAAACCTAGAGACCCAGGGCAAAATGGGAAACTGAAAATCCAAGTTGCCCCCAGGCCTCCCCACCCCCACTCTGTCCCCATGGGGGCTGGGCCTGACAGAAGATTCCCAGCACATCTGGTTGTACTTAAATCATCCATGGCCCAACTGCCCAGGCTTGTTCACTACTTTCCTCCCCTCTGCCCTAGTCCCCTCCCTCCCTAAACCTGTCTCCCAAGTCTCTCCTCCAGGCTGCCTTCCCTGATTGGCCCAGCCCCTACATCCAAGGCTGGATCCATGGCTCCTATCCATGGCTCACCCTTGAGTCTCTGCCTCTCAGGTTCTGTATTTACTGGAGAATGTGTGCTTTTCATGGGGGGCAGTAAGTGGAACCACATCCTTCCCAGGAATTGATCCTGGATACAAACCCACCCCCATTCCAGGCAGGGAAGAGAGCTGGCCAAGGGTCCCACCCTGCTTCTTGACCTCCAGGATGCCTTCCTCCATTACTGGTGTGCATAGTGGAAGGAAGGAGTGTTCCAGCCCCATCAACCTCTGGTTCAAATCCAGAGCTGTTTCCACAAGTCTTACTGTCAGCCATTCTCCAAAAGGCTTTGCTGGTATTAAGGAACAGAAGGGAAATAGATACAGAGAATACAGCATTACATAAAAAAGACACAGGCTACAAAGAACAACAGGCTTAGGGTTCTACTCTGACCTGCTTGACTAGGACTCCAGGTTTGAACAAACCTGTCTTCCTTCCTTGCTTCCTTCTTTCATTCCATAGTTTGCACTGATGTTAAATGGACTAGGCTCTGGGAGTAGAGACTTGAATGAGCCCCTAAAGCTTCCAAGAGAAACTCACCGACTGACAGTGGAGGAAAGAGACAAGTGGAAGGACAGATGTAAAACCACACTTTCAGCCAGGCACGGTGGCTCATGCCTATAAGCTTCAGCCTATGAAGGGGCCGGGGCTAGGGATGGCAGTTCGAGTCCCACCTGGGGCCCTTAGTGAAACCTAGTTCCAAAAAAATAGCTGGGCGTTGCAGCGCATGCCTATAATCCCAGCTACCTGGGAAGCTGAGGCTGGGGATTGCTTGAGTCTGTGGTACCCCGGGCAACGAGAGCCTGTGGTTCCACGGGCAAAAATAGTGAGACCTAGTCTCAAAAAAAAAAAAAAAAAAAAAAAAAATCAAAAATAAAACCACACTTTCAAGTGGTCCAAGCCAATAATTACGGAACTGAATCTAAACAGAAACCTGTGTGTTAATGAATGGAACTTAAGAATAAAAATTTTATAGTTTATCCTCTTCTTTCTCAAATAAGGTTTTTGTTTATATATTGGGAAACAGAAAATAGATGTTATGATAACCTGAATCAGGGAGCAGTGGATGAAGATCAGAGACCCTGGGTTGAAGCCCTGACTTTCCTGCTGCTGGGGGTGGGGGCACTTAACCTGCTGAAACCAGTCTCCTCACAAGTAAAAGGGAATGATGCTGCCTGAGAGTGTGACTGTGTGTGGAAGCACTGTGTGAAGTCCTCAAGGAGTTGTCCTGTTATTCCATTGCTTGTGAAATGCTCATTTTCTAATGTCTGAACAGTGGTCTCTCTTCCCCTGTAAGGGCAGGAGCCATGTTGGAGAAACTTGTCTGGTGAGAGGTACACCCAGCCTGGAGCATTGGACAGTTAGGGTACACACAGACATACAAACTCCCTTATCTCTACCACCCAGAGATACCACTGGGAAGACCTTAGCATAGGGCTGGACATCTAGATATCAATAGACTCCATACTATTTTGTAATATACTTTTCTTAATAAATACTGTGAATATCTTTTTCTATCTATACACACATTTATCCACACAATAGAGAGAGAGCTTACTATTTCACCACAAGAACATAAAAGAATTAACAAGTTTGCTTTGTTGTCAGTAATTTTTCCACAAATTAAAGTTTGGTGGGTTTTTTTTGTTTTTTTTTTTTTGAGACTAGGTCTTGCTATTTTTGCTCATGGAACCGCAGGCTCTCGTTGCCCAGGGTACCACAGACTCAAGCAATCCCCAGCCTCAGCTTCCCAGGTAGCTGGGATTACAGACACGTGCCACCACGCCCAGCTATTTTTTTGGAACTAGGTCTCACTATGGGCCCCAGGCGGGACTCGAACCGCGATCCCTAGCCCTGGCCGCTTCGTAGGCTGAAGCTTACAGGCACGAACCACCGTGCCCGGCCTCCACAAATTAAAGTTTAATGACTAGACTTGTAATATCCATCTTCAGGGGTAGGATAAATTCCTAAAAACAGGTTGGGATGCATATTTTTAGCTTCAAAGGGCTACTAGGCCAAGTCTGTTGGGAGGTACTCTCTTCTCCTCCAGGCAGCCCTCCCAGACTGGCCTTCCACGAACCTGATGCATCCCCCAAGGCCCATGTCTTTCCCAGTAATCATCCCCTAGTAGGCGGAGAAGTGCTGGGAAGGACTGACTGGTGAAGGACTGGAGGGGCCGAGTTCTGAGTACAAAGCCTGCCTGTCTGGGGCAGGGAAGAGGCCCCGCCTCTAGGGGTTGCTGGCCCGACATTCCTCCCTCAACAATGGCTGTGCGGAATCCTGAGAATGAAGGAGCCTGGTGGTTTCTTGAGTTCCTCCTCCACTCCCCCACCAAGTTGTACCCTTGCCCAAAACCAGGAAGAAGGGGCGCTTTGCATTTAGGCAGGGTGGGGAGAAGCAGTGCACCCCTGCCTACAGCTCCACCCCCCCCCTCTTTTTATCAACTCCCATCACAAGGCCCCAGGCCCACACAATCCACCTTGCCTTCTGGATCTTGAACAAGTTCTGCTCTGCAGGGCCCTGATTTCCAAACTGTAAGATCAGGGCCTTCCATTCAGTGGTTGCTCAATTCCTCACAGATCTAAAATGCTGTAACTGAGTGACTAAGACCTGCACTGTCTTTGTACCCAGGGTGCCTGAGTTGGAATCCTGGTCTGCCCTTTACCCTGCAAATTTGACAGCTTGCCCTCAACTTCCCCAGCTGTAAAGTGGGTTCATGACTGATGTTCACCCCTCATTGGGCAGAATGAGAAGATGCAGGAGACAGTGGCTGAGCGCAAGGTCTAAGAACAGTGCTTCACACTTAACTTTCTACTGACAGCCTCCCACCCCCAGCGCACATTCATGCCTGGCCCACAGGTTGGCTGCCTGACATTTGCCCAACAATTGGCTGTACCTCTGGGAGATAACAGGGGCACTGAGACCCAAAGAAACATCCCTCCTGCATGTTTCCATGTCCCTGTGTACTAGCTGTAAAACTAGAATGGCTTTGGGAGAGTAAGTAAATTTTAAAATGAAGGAAAATTCCTGTTGGATCACATTGTCACTTGTGTTTGAGAAGCACCCGCATTTCTATCTCAGCCAGCAGCAGTGGCTAGCCCCTGGGTGAGGGAGGGACAAGGAATCCAAGTCCTTTACTATCACAGGACTAGAAGTAACATCAAACGGTGATCAAACTAGGTATCCTACAGTGTTTTTTAGCTGTTTACCACAATCATCTGCCCACCCTCCTCCCACTAGCCCTCACACTTTGCTTGTACACCTCTACCTCCTATACACCCCCAATGAAAATCCTCTCTTACAAGAACCAGAAAACCCCACACACAACTTGTGCAAGAAGGAACTTGCAAGATCCTAATTCAGTCAACTGAGCCGCCACCGAAGCTGAGAAGCTTTCTCCTTCATGTACCATTACTAAGAAAAGCCTGCCGAGCAAACAAACTGATTTTTAATTACTTAGAAAGTTTTCACTTTGTATTTTTTGAATGTCCTTTTGGACATGTGTGGAATCTTTTAACATCAATGACTCCTGTACACATGTCACAAGGAAAACACAGGTGAAATAAGCAGAACAAGATTTTCTTTAAATACGATCACAGGCCAGGCATGGTGTCGCATGCCTGTAAATGGCAGCCTAGGAAGCCATGGTAGGGACCAGGGATCACGGTTCGCGTCCCACTCGGGGCAACATAGCGAGACCTAGTTCCAAAAAAATAGCTGGGCGTGGTGGCACGCGCCTATAATCCCAGCTACCTGGGATGCTGAGGCTGGGGATTGCTTGAGTCCATGGTAGCCCAGGCGACATGAACCTGCTGCTCCATGGGCAAAAATAACAAGACCTAGTCTCAAAACCAAAAAAAAAACAACAAAAAAAACCCTACTATCACATTTAGAATCTAGCCCTTGGGCTTTTCAACTTTGAGTTATCAGGGTCTGTCTACGGCCATACCACCCTGAACGCGCCCGATCTCGTCTGAGTTATCAGGGTCTGTGTTTTTCCAGAGAATCATCATCCAGCCATCATGAGTAATGGTTATACAGCATTTCTTCAAAGACTTCTCTGCTGAATTAATTACCTATTGCATAAAAACTCACCCCAAATTTAGCAACTTAAAGCAACACATATTTATTATAGCCTCCACAGGAAAAGAATCTGGGAGTGGGGCTGGGCATGGTAGCGCATGCCTGTAAGCAGCAGCCTAGGATGTCAAGGTCAGGACCAGGGATCGTGATTCGAGTCCTACTGGGGATACATCGTAGCGAGACCTAGTTCCAAAAAAATAGCTGAGTGTGGTGGTGTACTTGTAATCCCAGTTACCTGGGAAGCTGAGGCTGGGGATTGCTTGAGTCTGTGGTACCCCGGGCAACGTGAGCCTGTGGTTCCATAGGCAAAAATAGCGAGACCTAGTCTCAAAAAAAAAAAAAAAAAAAAGAATCTGGGAGTCTGGGAGTGTCTTGTTCAGCAGAGTGGTTCTGACATAGGTCTGTTCCCGCTGATACTCAAGCTATGAGACCTGGACTGCAGCCAGGTGAGGCTGGAGAATCCACTTCAAGAGCACCCATAGGGTTTTTGGCTGTGCTCAGTTCCTTGGAGGTGTCTACTGGACACCTCACTTCTTTACCACGTTGGCCTCTCCAGATGCCACCTGATGAACATTATCATGCAGCTGCTGGACGGACGTACCAATAACAAATGAACCAAGTGAGCACAAACGAGCATTCAAAACTGAAGTCATATTCTTTTTATGATCTAATATCCTGCTTTTTGCTATGCTATTGCCATAATGGAGCACAGGGCAGGCAGAATGATACACAAAAGCGTAAAGAGCAGATGCATCCAAGGCTTGCAGCTGTGCTGCCAGGACACAAAGAGTCTTAAAGTTCGCACCTGAGCACCTAAGTATGACTGCTAGCAACTGGTGGCAGACAAAGACCGTTTTTGTTTTTTTTTTTTCCCAGGCTAGGTCTCACTATGTTTCCCACAGAATTGCAGACTCTTGTTGCCCGGGGTACCCCGGACTCAAGCAGTCCCCAGCTGGGATTACAGGCCACCACACCATCACACCCAGCTATTTTTTTTTTTTTTTTGAGATTTTATCTTGCTATGTTGCCTTGGGCAGGTCTTGAACCCGCTGACTCAAGTGATTCCCAGTCTCAGCCTCCAGTCCTAGGCTGGGATAAAAGCCATGCATCAACATGGCCGGCTACACAAAGACCCTTGTGACTATAAGTATACTAACTTCAGGCCAGGCATGGAGGCTCATGCCTGTAAGCAGCAGCCTAGGAAGCCACGGCCAGGGTCAGGGATTGTGGTTTGATTCCTGCTGGGGGGCACATAGCAAGACTTAGTTCCAAACAAGTATAGCTGGGCATGGTGGCGCGTGCCTATCATCCCAGCTACCTGGGAAGCTGAGGTTGGGGATCGCTTGAGTCTGAGTTACCCCAGGCAACATGAGCCTGAAGTTCCACAGGCAAAAATAGTGAGACCTAGTCTCAAAAAAAAAGAAAAAGAAAAAAGTCTTCAGAAATGTTCAAATGTGATCAAATACGCACTTTAGAATTAATGAAAAAGGACACTTCAGGGCAAGCACGGTGGCGTGTACCTTTAATCACAGCCTACGGAGCAAGGCTGAGACTGGGAATTGCTTGAGTCTGCACGTTCGAGACCTTCCTGGAGCAACATAGCGAGACCTAGTCTCAAAATAATAATAATAATAATAATAATAATAATAATAATATCTGGGCGTGGTGGTGCGCACCTTTAATCCCAGCTACCTGGGAAGCTGAGGCTGGGGATTGCTTGAGTCTGTGGTACTCTGGGCAAGGTAAGCCTGCGGGTCCCCAGGCAAAATAGTGAGGCCTAGTCTCAAAAAAGAAAAAGTACACTTTATAGAAAAAGTTAAGAAATGATGGCTCCAGAGTTGGTTAATTTAGAGGTTCGACACCTTCATGGACCATCTTTGCAAACATCCTGAGTCTACCTGCTGTGTTCTGTGCCTGATACAGTCCCGTTCGTTCCATGTGAGCTCAATAATTCCTCTCAGGTGTCTCGTTTATTGACCAAGAAGCCTTCCTGGAGACATCCAAGTTTCTCATCATCTTATTGACAAGAAATAGTTACTACCTCTGATAGCAAAGATTAGGTTCAGTTGCTTGTTTTAGAAAAATTCAAAGTGATTTAAACAAGATTAAAATTAATTTTTCCTCACATAAAAGAAGTCAGAAGGTAAGCAGTGTTGGGTCCATAGGTTTGGTGTCATCAGAACCCAGGTGCCACCCATCTCAAGTATCATCATTCTCAAATTTTTCCCATGGTCCAAAATGGCTGCTGGAGTTCCAGCCCTCAGTTCCCTATTATGAACCAGAAGAAACAAAAATGGAAAATGGAAGGGCAAAATGTTGCTCCTTAGCAGAGTCAGCTCCCTTAAGCAAGATCCTTACATATCTCAGGAACATTACTGTTTCATCTTATTAGTCAGAACTTGGTGATGTGGTCTGCATTAACCTGCAAGAAAAGCTAGAGATATTTTTTAAAGGGCAGTGTGTTACCCTAAATAAAATTTACCTCTTTATTACAAAGGAAGAAAAGAGAATTGACTTAAGTAACTACAATTAGTGTCTTATACTGTCCTCATGCTGGTCAGGAGAACAAACTTACTAGAATTTATACAAATGCATCAGGATTTACTCCTGGATTGGCCATCTGTTACCTGAGACATGGATCACCAAATGAAATCTGAAATCTGAATTATTTTAGTTAGGATGAAGCAGGGAAGCAGTTACTATTGGTCATTTACTTTTTTTTTTTTTTTTTTGAGACTAGGTCTTGCTTTTTTGCCTGTGGAATCACAGGCTCACATTGCCTGGGGTACCACGGACTCAAGCAATCCCCAACCTCAGCTTCCCAGGTAGCTGGGATTATAGGCACACGCCTCCATGCCCAGCTATATTTTTTTGGAACTAGGTTCCGCTACATGCCTCCGGTGGGACTCAAACCTTAATCCCTGGCCCCGGCCGCAGCTTCCTAGGCTGCTTACAGGCATGCGCCACCATGCCCAGCTACTGGTCATTTACTAACTACTGCCCTCCTTTCTTGCTAATAAAACCTTGATTTTGCTCAGAAATCAGGATGCCATGTTCTTCAGGAACGATTGAACCTCCCTAGTACAGGGTGAATTTTGATTTATTTCACACTCCTGTGGGAATCTATTCCATCTGCCAGGGTTTGGTTTAAAAATGGACATGTAATATGATTCTGGCTTGTGAGGCACAAGGGAATGTTTTTGGAGGGACTTCTGAGAAGATTTCTCAAAAGTGAAAAAGAAACAGCTCTTCTTCACCTCTGTCTTCATCTCATGTAATGTCTGCTGCTGCAGTAGCTATGTGTGACTTTAAGAGAACTCAGGGTACAAGCACAAAAATCAAGGCAATAAAGAGGGCCAACAAAGGAGAAAGAAATATAGTGTAATATTCACAGAATGGAATCCTATTCAGAGTAAAAATGAACTACCAATACACACAATACAGGATGAATTTCAAAACCTCTATCTGAAGTAACAAAGCCTGACACAAGAGTGTATGAAACTAAGCTGGGTATGGTGGCTCGTGCCTATAAGCTTCAACCTATGAAGCGGCTGGGGCTAGGGATCGCGGTTTGAGTCCCACTTGGGGCAACACAGCGAGCCTAGTCCCAAAAAATACCTGGGCATGGTGGCACACTCCTGTAATCCCAGCTACCTGGGAAGCTGAGGCTGGGGATTGCTTGAGTCTGTGGTACCATGGGCAAAAAATAGCGAGACCTAGTCTCAAAAAAAAGTGTATGAAGCATGATTCAGTGCAGAATTAGGTCTACACCAAGCAAAACTGGTGCATGGGGCAAACATTAGATCAGGGACCACCTAATCTGGCAAGGGTTTAGGTTGGGCTTAGTGTCCGTGGACATGAGGGAACTTTCTGGTATGATGTAGAAACTCTCTGTATCTTGACTGGAATGGTGGTTATCAGGTATACATTTGATAAAACTCATCACCCAGTATTTTTAAAATCTGTATTTTACTGAGTATGTTATATTTCAACGAAGTTGATTTTTAAAAATGGAAAAAAAGAGGAAAAAAAACAAGAAAGAAGGAACAAACCTAGGTTCCAGATAACATTGTTGAGTCACTGAGTTTACCAACAACAGCCCCACCTCTGGATTTCTTGTTTTGTGACATAATAAATAAACATCCTTGTTGCTTAAATCATTTTTAAACTGGGTCTTCTGTAACTTGAAACTAAAAGCATCCTGACAATACAATCTCTCTTCTCCAAAGGAGGAGAGGAACTGAGGTATTGGGATAAATCCAAAACTGGGGAACTGGGTTTCAAGGAAAAGCTGACAAGTCAAGCATGGTGGCATGTGCCTGTAATCCCAGCTACCTGGGAGGCTGAGGCTAGGGATCACTTGAGTCCCAGGTTCACTTGAGTCCCAGGTTCAAGACAACTCTAGGCAACATACTGAGACCTAGTCTCTAAAAAAAAAAAAAGAACAAGTGACAAGGTCAAGAGACCTGGAGGGGTCTGCTCCAACTCCATCGCTGAGCCCCCCTGCTAAACTAATCTCAGGCTTCTGGTGAGGACTCATCAAGAGAAAACCCAGGCTGGCTGTTGGGACAGGCTCCAGTCTACCTCACCTGGATCTGGTGAGCATGGACTGGGCATGAACCAAGCAGGGGAGGAGGTGAGGAGTGGGGGGAGGGGTAGGAAGGTGGGGGTGGGAAAACGGAGGGATAGGGGATTGGGGGAAGGGAACAGAAATCAGAAACTTAGGTGCAGATTGAGTGACTAGATGAGTGAGGACACTGAAGGCGAGTGAAAACGTGGACAGGATTGCTTCTCAGACTTTTGGCAAGTTTATGTACAATATCTGTTTTTATCATCAGTAGCTACTGGTAAAGGGGAGTAAACATAGGAAGAGAGTAACAAGAAGAGGATGAGCTGAATCTGAAGTGTAGTGGTGGACAAGAGCAAGGGCATTCCACAGACCAGCTATGTGTTTTGGGGCAAGTTACCAGTTCTCCTGCAGCCTCGTTGTTCTCGTCTGTAAAATGGGAATTCTGAGAATAGTTTCCTTATTAGGTAGCAAAGATAAGATGAAGCATTGTACTAAAATGTCTAGCATAGTGCCTGGTGTTCATTAAATGATTTTTTTTCTTATCAGCCCTTTTTGCAGTATTGGACGAGTGTGGCTCTTTTTTCTGAGCTTACACTCCACCTCCTGCCTCAAACAGGATGTTCTACAGAGGATTTCCTCCCCTCTACTCTTTCTTTGACCCTGTCCCTCCCTTCCTTCCAGTCTCTACTCTGCTTTCTCTCTGATGCCTCCCCTTCCTTCCCTGCCAACCTCTCCCTGCCAAGGCTGACTAGAAGTCCGGTGCTCCCGCCAGCCTTCCGCAGCCAGCCCACTCGCTTCCACAGGCCTGGACACCAGAGGCTTGCACGGTGAGGGGAGGATGCAGGTAGGGCTCTCCACCACATCCCGGGTAGATGAGGGCTCCCAAAGAGGTGGGGCGGAGGAGGAGGCCACCTGCCAGAGTGGCAGCAGACAGGCCAGCTAAATCCGTGACCTACGATTTAAGGGGTCGGGCATAGTTCAATAGAGCACTCCAGGCCGAGTTTCAGCTCATTCACACAGGTCAAAGGAGGTGGGGAGGCGAGCTATCTCCTCCAAGAGCCCATGGACTCATCCCTCTGCTCTGATGCATACTCCAGCACCCCGAAAACACAGTCCCAATCCCCGTCAGCGCAGAACCTGCTCTGAGAGTGGGGAGCCAGAGCAGGAATGTGGGAGAACCTTGGAACTCGTGGAGTCATGAGCCCGATCCACTGCTCCCCACAGGGCCTGTCCGTGTCCAGTGCAGGCCCTTTGTCAGCTCCTGAGACCCAGCCCCTTCTCTCCCAGTTCCTAGGTCCCAGTCAGTCCCCCAATCCCTTTGGAATTTCCGTCCCGAGCTGGGCTCTCCTAAGAATGGGGGAGGCCCCGCAAACAGCAGGAGTGTCCGATGGAATCCCACGTGCAAAAGGGAGAGCGTTCCGGCTCAGCCCCCAGCGCCAGGCGCCCCGCAGGAGGGCCGCGCCGCCGAGGGCCAGCTCGCGCCGCCCAGGCCGGCCTCCACCTACCCGCGGGTCTAAAGGTTTGCCCCCAGGGAAGCGCTATGCAAATGAGATGCAAAACGACTCGAAAACGCCGCCGGGATTGGCTGACGCGGGAGACTTTGTTCTGGACTCGCGGCAGCCGGCCTTCCCCGCGCGGGTCTGGTCCCGCCCATAAATCACCTCCGTCAGCGTTAATGGCTCCTGACTAATTGCCTGGACTCTGGCTCCCAGCTCGGGTCGCCCGCATTAAAATTCAATCAGGCCCAGCGCTGAGCTATTAAATATTCATTGGGAGAGCTTCCCGAAACTCGGCTGGGGGATGGGGATGGATCAGGTTGGAGGGACGACCCAAATCCTCAGGCCTGGAGGAGACCCTAGCACTTTCTCTGGTCTGGTCCTCCAGACTGCGGCCTGGTTTCCATTCTGCGGGGCCTGATTTCTCCGTGGAAATCCCTAAGCCTTCTGGGAGATATAGCAATCCTGCCGAGGGGTGTGTGTGTTCAATTATGCTCAGGGTTGCTCTGGTCCTCTACATTTCCTCCACACCCGGTCGCCTCACCACACCAACTGTTACCTAGCACCCACTGTGACCCTTGTCAGTGCCACCGTTCTGGCTGGAATCTCAGGCTGCAGTCCGTGTGGAACAACTCTAACAGCTGGATGGTTTCTCAAAGGTGGGGAGGGGCCCCTAGGCCCCTGCCCTAGTGCCCTCTCCAAAGCAGTGTATTGGCACGGTGCTGGCCATCTTCAGCACTCCTAGCACAGCAGGGATCTGAGCTGAAAGGGAGAAGGAGGCTCTGGGCAGTTCTCCTCACCTCTCTCCTCCCAGGGATGCTGCCTCTGAAAGCTCCTGCGCCCTGGCCTGTTGCTGAGCAGGCTGCCTGGAAATTCTCCAGGTGGATGCCAAGGGGCAGGAGGCTGGACCTGATGGCCTACAGGGGACAATGGGAGTGTGCAGGACTTAAGCAGGAAGTAGCCACACCCTCTCCATCTGTAACTGTGGTAGCTGGAGGGCTATGAAAAGGGTTCAGCTGGCCTGATGACAGTCATGGCCCAAGGCTACAGTGAGGCACTCAAATAAGGACTGCGAATCTGCCTAGGCTCTCTGTGGTCTGTGGAGATGGCTTGTGACCCAGCTACAAGCCAGGAGGTGCTGAGCTAGAGGGGAGAGAAAGCTCCAGGAAATGCAGGAAATGAGCTAGGGGAGGCTCTGTTCCTCCCTTTTTCACTGAGAATCGGTAAAAGCAAACCACCTGCTCACAGGCTCCTTCCCTGCCCTTTGGCCTGCTCCCTGCTCCTGGTGCCTGAGGTCTGGCAAGAAATTACCCCTGTAGGGCATGGGGGAGGCTAAGGCTGTAAAAGGACAGTTACAGATGCTGCAGAGAAGGGTAGAGGCCGAGAGAACCAGCTTGTACAAACCCAGCAGCTACCCGGCCTCCAGGACAGGTGTAAAGTTCAGGGAACTCTGTTTTGGGAGACACAAGAGGGGCTTCTCATCCCGCAGTCTCTGAGCGCATCAACCAGCCCCCAGCCTGCCAGGATCCAGGCAGGCCCAGAGCTGAGTGCAGGGCAGAATGTATCTGGCAGCGATTAGGAAGGTTGCTGGGGCTGGGAGGCCTCAGACTTCAGTGGGTCAGGAGTGCCTGGGCCAAGTGTCCAATTCCAAAGCCAGACGTCACAGGCAATCCCGGATTCCAGTTCACCCATGTGTGGTTCCCATTAGGGCTGGCTGGGGTCTTCCTGAAGGCCAGGCAGATTCCTGAGCCCTTCCCCCAGTACAGCCCCTCCCTCTTTGGACTGTTTGGAATGTTGTACCCAGTTCTTCCGGGTGGCCTGCTAGAGTCCAACCTTGGATTTTCAGGGACATCCCACTCCGAATAGGCCTCCCACCCACTCCATGATGTTTTTGCAATCCCTTAAGGGAGACAAAGGGAAAGAAGATTTAAACCTTTAACCCCTACCCCCAAGGAAGGTTAATCCCTGAAGACCCCTACACTGTGCCTGAGAGGCTTTCTTCTCCAGGTCAGCTGCCTTTGTTCAGGCTTCAGCCTGGATGCTTGCATCTACCCCCCACTGACCAAGTCCTACTGGTCATACTGCCCCAGTATGGGTGCCCTAAAACCGGGGTCATTCAGATCATTCCCCTCCTTACAGAGGGAATAGCTTTCCAGTGACTGCAGCAGCCACCCCAGCTATATCTGTGGTGTGTACATCCTGGACATATACACCATTTGAAAGTTCAATAACAACTAAAAAAAAAAAGTTGTCAATATTTAAAAACCAGGATGTAACATAAAATCTATTTTTCTAGTTCTTCTTGAAAATATCTATTAAAGCCGGGCACGTGCCTTTGAGTGCAGCTATAGAGCATTGCTGAGACTAGGAATCACTTGAGTCCCTGGGTTCGAGAACTGAGACCTGCCCGGGGCAACATAGTGAGACCTAGTCCCAAAAAATAGCTGGGTGTGGTGGCGCGCGCCTGTAATTCTAGCTACCAGGAAAGCTGAGGCTGGGGATTGCTTGAGTCCATGGTACCCCGGGCAACGTGAGCCTGCAGTTCCTCGGGCAAAAATAACAAGACCTAGTCTCAAAAAAGAAAGAAAATATCTTCTAAGCTTACAAACCTGCATGACAACTGGCTGGAGCTCAGTAACAACCATAAATTTCAGAAGGAATCTCTGGAGTTTACATGTGCACCATAGTCCCCACCAGTCCCTATAATTTCCCAGGTCTGAGGCCCAGATGAGTAAATGACCTTTTTATCACTGGTCTGCCACTGACCTTTTAATCTTACTTCCTGTCAATTTCACTGCTTCCAGTCACTCATGTTCCTATCTCCTGCCCTGTGCAGACACTTCAGTATATAACAAACTCAAAGGAGATTCCAGTCTGAATCTCTTGGTCTAGTGTGCATCACTTCAGCCTCCCTTCACACACCTGTGTCCTCCTTATCCCAGTCAACTCCCCTCCAACACTTGCTTCAGACACCTGCCCAGACACATCACATATTCTCACATTCCCAAGTCTTTGAGTCTGCTGTTCCTTCTGCCTAGAACACATTTCCAGTTCTGCCTCTGATGAACTTGTACTTCTCCAGCAAACTCCAATCCAGAAGCCACTGACTGCTATCTCCCGATGTCTCCAGAAGGCAATACCCTCAGGCTGTCCTGTGGTCCCTGGACCTCTCCCACTGAAGCTCCTCCCTGTAGTGAGAGCCCCTCCAGGCTGAGAGGAGTCCTGCTCAGCATCACCAGGGTTCACTGCAGAATCAGGCCATCAGAATAATGGTGGCATAGCTACAAGGAGGGGGGCTGTAGTTCAGCCCTGTTGGAGGTGGCTTCTGTGGTCCCCAGGAACTTGTGGAATTGGCAAGGTAGCAGGAGAGGGAGGCAGTAGTCATTCTGTGCTGCAGGATGAGGTCCTGGGTCCTGGGCAGGAAGGATACCTGTGTCACCGAGTACCTTGACACAAGGAGCTGTGGAGGTGGGGAGACTGATTATCTGGGAGCCTAACCTCATCTCAGTTCATCTGAGCCTGAGAAGTTGTTTCAAGCCCTGAGGAAGGAGGGGCGTGAAGCTACATAAGTGTTTGGGCAAGTAGCTCCCTGCAGAGGTACCAATACCACTTATGACCCCAGAACAGTCATAGTGCTGTGATAAGAGGTCAAGCAAATATCCTTGCCTCTTGAAGCTGTTGCAGGGACCCTGGCAAAGGCCTGGAAGCCTGTGAGGCTGCTCCCCCTGCTAGGGAGGAATCTCCATAAGGGGAGGTTTCATGTTCCCTGACACACCTAATGAGGGTGGAGCTGAGCAGCCAGGGGAAGCCAGAGACTTGGAGAGGATACGCAAAAAACAGACATGGAAGGAGACACGTGGAGCTGAGACACGTTGAGACACTTGGGTAAGACTTGGAGAAAGGCCGGGCACGTGCCTATAAGCTTCAGCCAATGAAGCAACCGGGGCTAGGGATCGCGTTCGAGTCCTGCCTGGGGCCCGTAGCGAGACCTAGTTCCAAAAAAAGCTGGGCATGGTGGCGCGTGCTTGTAATCCCAGCTACCTGGGAAGCTGAGGTTGGGGATGGCTTGAGTCTGTGGTACCCTGGGCAACGAGAGCCTGTGGTTCCATGTGCAAAAATAGCGAGACCTAGTCTCAAAAAAAAAAAAAAAAAAAAAAAACACTTGGGGTGAGAGACACCTGGCGAGGATGACAGTGACAGCTGTCCCCTTGGTTGTATTTTGCTCCTTTCATTCTCAAACTTGCCTGGCTCCTTCTGCCCCTTCCGATATGCCCCGCCAGAAGGTGGCAAACTTTCAGGCCTTAGCAGCCCCACTTTGGGGCAATCCTGTTTGGCTGGGCATTTACCCACAAGGGGATGGGTAACTGGAAGTTTTATTGAGAAACTATATCCTTTTTTATTCTTTTCTCTCCATGCACATTAATTCTATTGCAGAGCTTTCAGACTAAGAGTATCCTTTGTCTTTTTGTGGTGGATGGCAGAATCCCTTTAGAGCATGCAAGTTTGGGGGTTCCAGAGTAGTCCTCGATCTATGCACACTAACGCCATATTCCATTCCCAGACCTCTGTCCCCAGCCCACCCTAAACACAGGCCTTCCCTAACAGAATTCAGGCCTCTTGAAGGTTCCCAGCTGTCACAGCTTCTTTCACAGGGCACAGTCAACCCTAGTCATTACCCTCCCGTCCAGGGGTTTCCCCAAGGCCAGAGACACTTCTGTTGCCCCTCAGGACAACCCTCTGTTGACTCACCCAAGGAAGTCCAGGGGTATCCCAATTTTACAGATGAACAACCAGGCTCCCAGCCAGAAGAAGGAAGGAACTAAAGGCTCATGGTGAATAGTAGGTGGTTGGAGCCATCAATCTGAAAGCCAAATTGTTTCCCAGCACCAGCCTCACCGCATGGATTCCAAGCTCTGGCCTGGGGTCACTGCTACCCACACCAGCCACACTGGTTTTGTTCAGAGATCAGTGCATTAATATCTCAAAGCAAGCGCCAACCTCCAACCCTGGACAGTGCATTTGAATCGAGAACCGTCAGCGCGATGGCACTTTCAGAAGCCCTGACGCCAGGAAGAGCAGAACCTGAACTTCGGGATTTTGTGTCTTAATGCCCAGTCACTGCGGCTGGCGACCAACCCACCCCATCGCCGCACCAGAGAGGCTGGTGGGGGCGCTGTGGGGGCTGCATAGCACTCACCCCGAAGCCAGCGAGTAGATCACCCCAAGCTCCCTCCCCGGGGGTGTCCTGGGATGGAGTAAGTGAAGGTGGTGATGGGGGGGGGCAGGAAAGGGTCGTTCAGCGCGCGCCCCAGCCCCTCCCCCAGGCTGGAGTGGAAGGGGAAGAAGACTGGAGGGAGCAGATGGCAGCAATTACCGCTTGGACCCTCCCCCGCCGGTGGCCAGAGGCCGGAAGATCAGCTGGGCTGCTTGCGCCTTCCGAGGCAAGGAGGGGCGGCCCCTAGCCGCTGGGGGCGGGAGCGGGGTGAGGCGCAGGTCCGGAGGGGTGGGGGGAGATAGGGGGAAGCTGCTGTAGGTGGGTGCCTGGACTTCTGGGCAAAGGACACATTATTCTTCCCCCGAAATAGGGCTGGGAGATTTCCTTGGCAACGGCTAGTGTCCCCACCCCACCGCCTCGCACACCTCCTGCCCCCAGAGTTGTTTCAGGCCGGCGCCCCGACGGGCTCCGGGCCCTAGGGCTCTAAGAGCTAGGATTTCCAGGTCCGCCGAGTGGTCCGAGCTCGGAAGAGAGGAGCTGCGGTCTAAACAAGGCCATTTGAGGGGGAGTCTGGCGCCTGAAATCTAAGCTTTGGGTCTCAGCAGGTGCCAACTCGCTCCGGAGGAAGGCCTGGCCACCTTTTCTCACAGAGGGCCACTAGGGAAAGCTGGTCCTGCCAGGGATGTAGCTGCTGAGTGTAAAGACCGCCCTGGACTTGGCCTCTGGGAATCTGGGCAGGGCCAGGGAGGGCTGAGAACGCTGGTGGCCCAGGGCAGACATTCGGGTCAGCTGTACTCATCTCATTCTCTCTTCCTGAATTTCTCACCCATCCCCACCCATACTATCCTATCCCCTGGCAAATCTTATTCCTCAAACCCCAAGATAGATCTTGGGTCAGTCCCTGCCTCCCCATCCCCACCATTGTCCAAGCCCCAGTTACTTCCTTGCACAATTACTCCTCTCTCGCCCTCTCCCCCTGGCCCTCACAAAACTGATAGAGGAACCTGTAAAAAAATACGAGTCAGAAAAAAAAAAAAGAAGAAGCAGCAGCAGCTCTGGACACTCCTGCCTAACAACCTCCTACAGCTTCCTTCTGAGATGAGCCCCAACTCCTCCCTGCCTACGCTGACCTCTCCTCCAGACATTCTGCCTTCTGCCCAGACTGCTCACACAGGCTGCCTTTCTGTTCCTTGAACTTGACAAACTTTTCTCCACCTCTGGCTTTGGCCTTTCTGCTCCCAGAGATCCTCCACAGGATAGTCATCTACCCCGCCGCCCTGACCACAGTAATAAACCCACCCTTCCCTGCCACCCATCTGACCTGACACCTGATCTTACCTCATCTTCTTCCACAGGACCTACCTTCTGTAATTATCTCCTATATTTGCTTGGTCTGTGGTCTCTTTCACTTACCAGAATGCTAGCTCCATGAGCATGGAGACCTTGATGCTCTTGTTCTCTGCTAGCAAGATGCCTGGCACTCATCTGGAAGGTGTTCAGTACATGCACCATACATTTAAGGAATGCAGGAGCAGACCTGCCATGCAACCATCTGGTCACCACTAAGAAAGTTACTTCATGGGAGGGTCCCTGTTCTCCCCCAGGTACCTCATCTACCTGTGCAGGCCTGTGCTTTACAGTAACAATCTCTTTAGCAGCCCATGCTCACTGAGCATATACTGTGTACCAGGCATGCTTTATTTGTGTGGCTTATCTCATTTAATCTGCAGGACAATGGAGAAATTAAATCCTCAGTTTCCAGTCGGAGTCATACCAGGACACACAGGAATGTGTGCTCATTCAGCAAAAACACACACATGCAGCAGAAGCATTGAATTCATTAATTATTGTTGTAGCACAGATAGATGGGTGGGGTGAGTAAGCACATGGGTGAGCCTGGGGCATTAATAACTGCTGCAGGAAAGTGGAACAGAAGAAAATAGAACACCCGGGAAAGGTCAGTGCTGTGGTGGGGTCGGGCTGAGGGCATAGGGCTGGGCTGGTTGAGCAGGCAGACGTTCAGGCCACGGCATGTGCCTGTGTTCTAGGTCCCTATGCACTAAGGGTACAGATGTGAAACAGCAGAAAGGGTCCGGTTCCTAGGACAACCACTTCCCCTCTCTGGGCCACATTAGCAGAATGCAAGAGGAGGCTTATGCTAACTCCCAGAGTCAGACAGGTTAAATTTTATTGATTGATTGATTGATTGATTGATTGATTGATTGATTGAGACTAGGTCTCGCTATTTTTGCCTGTGGAACCATAGGCTCACGTTGCCCGGGGTACCACAGACTCAAGCAATCCCCAGCCTCAGCTTCCTAGGTAGCTGGGATTATAGGCCCGCGCCACCACGACCAGCAATTTTTTTTGGAACTAGGTCTCACTATGTTGCCCTGGGTGGGACTTGAACCGTGATCCCCAGACCCAGCCTTGCTCCATAGGCTGACACAGGTATGCACCACCGTGCCCAGCTGACAGGTTAAATTTTAAAATGCTCCTGAAAGCTTGTAGGGACCTCCTGATAATGGGGACCAGGGAAAGGATACAGGTTGTAAGCCTGAGGATTACAGATCCATGTGGGTCCCTCCTGAGTGATGGCCCTCCCTTTAGGGCCAGGGTCTCCTTTGTATTTGTTCTGGCACACAGTTAATACTCAATCGGTGTTTGTTGAGTGAATATATGTGCTTTACTGAGTGAATGTCCAAGTGAAGGGATGCCCAGGGGATGAGTAAGAGAAGAAAAATCAACATTGGAGTCAAGGAATCAGGGACTAGAGAAACTCTGCTTCTATGCCTCAGCCCTCAGTTTCTTCATCTATAAAAGATGAAGTTGAGGCTTGGCCTATTAGGGGGCTGTGGCCTCCAGTACTGGTGGTGCTACATTCAATGGTGGGTACAGACTTGGAAAAGGGAAGCCAAGCCTCCTCATGATGGGATTAGTGTCAGAAGATTAGGGAGGAGACTGGGACAAAACACCTGAGAGGAGAGCAGAGAGGGCAGAGAGGAGAGGAACAGGAAGAGCTGCCAGCTTCCAGGTGCAGGAGAAGGCGGGGCCCAGGCCCTAACCTGGGCCACGTGGAGCCTGGGGAAGAGACCTGTAACTTGTACAGGCCGACTTGGAAATTTAGTACATGAAAACTCGGTTTAACTTTAAAATTGTGAAGCCTGGACATCTTCTGGAGAACTGAAGAGAATTGCTGTGTTGCTGTTTTTAACGTGAGATGTCTGAAGTGCTTGCTGTTGCTATATTGAGTGAATCTTGCTGGTTTTCAGGCCACTTTGGAGTTGGAGCTGAAAGATTGCCGGAGCTGTGCCTTTTGGAGGAGCATTGATGATGTCAGCCTGGTTTTTTCCTTGGATTTGAATCTCCTGCTTTGGAAGAAGGAGCAACGACGCCATCTTGATTTCCACATTTGGCTTGGAGTGGAGCTGTGTCTTTGGAAGAAGGAGTGATGACGCCATCTTGGCTTCTTTATCTGGTTTGAAGGTGGAGCAGCTGCCATTTTGTGGACACACATGGCTGCTGCAGCCATGTGCTCTTTGAACTAGAGATTGAACTGTGTGGTGAGATTACTAAAGGGGTTCCTTGTACCCTCAGTGACTTTTATTTGTTTTGCCCTTTTAATAAGTAAATCTGTTTTTACCTCTTTTTAAGGTTTATGTGGTCTTGCTACTGCTTGTGCATGGGTGGAAGAACCCTTATGAATTAAAATTAAAAGGGGTGTTCCTCTCACCCTGTAACAGGCCCACCTTTCTCTCTGGGTTGCAGTGTGGATCAGAAGAGATGGGGCAGGTCCATGGAGGTCACCCCTTCTGTGTATACAAGACTGAAATGACTGGTGTACCCCCTCCCCCACATCCCTGTCCCCCGGAATTTATAGATTCCTCATTGTCCTGCACAAAGGCCTTCTTGAGGAGGAGGCGGAGAGGGTAAGGAGACTGGGGAATTAAAAAGTCAGAGGCTGAGTAACAGCCGACCACACCCGAGGCTCCATAAATCTGCCCAGGGCTCTCTGTAGGATGGACGGACTTTGCCCTCATCCCCAGTGGCTCACAAGGCTCTTGCCTCTTGGAGGTACTCATCTTCCTGGCAGCTCTGGAGTCTCACAAGGTGGAGATGTGGGAGTCAAAAAGACAAGGTCCTGCATGGCAGGGAGGGATGGTTCCTATTGCTTTCCCCCTCTGGGGGCAAAAAGTCCCTCCTCCCATCGTGCTCCACACCCTCACACACATACCCCTATCATTCAGGGGTTTTGAGCTGGAAAAGGAGGTTCTGTGGATATTCTGAGGAGGGTTGGAGGTCCAGACTCAAGGAAAATAGCCTCCTCCCCCACTCTGGCCTCTCTCGAGATAGGCAGATGGTGCAGTATTAACAGATGAGAAGGAAACAGAATTACTCAGCTGCTCTGTCCCCCCACCTACTTCCCCATGAGAGGGGGTGGCCTTCAAACTGGAAAGAGACAATGATATCATTTGGGAGGGAAGGGAGGAGACAGAATGAAGCTACAGAGGACAGGGAATGCAGACCTGCACACAAAGGACCTGGCTTGGAATCCTGTCTCTACCTCTCACTGGGTGATCTCAAAAAGACAGGCCTCTCAGGGCCTCTGTTTCTTCATCTACTAAATGGGTCCGTGAAAATTCTGCCTTAACCCTTTCTCTTTTTTTTTTTTTTGAGACTAGGTCTCGCTGTTTTTGCCGGTGGAACCGTGGGCTCTCGTTGCCCGGGACACCACAAAGTGAAGCAATCCCCAGCCTCAGCTTCCCAGGTAGCTGGGATTACAGGCGCGCACCACGACGCCCAGCTATTTTTTTGGAACTACGTCTCACAAAGGGCCCCAGGCGGGACTCGAACTGCGATCCCTAGCCCCAGCCGCTTCATAGGCTGAAGCTTACAAGCAGGAGCCACTGTGCCCAGCCTGCCTTAACCCTTTCACTGTTTTCTTTTTCTTTTTCTTTTTTAATGAAGATGATAGATTTTTGTGTTTCTTGTTCTTTTTCTTTTCTTTTCTTTTTTTTGAGACTAGGTCTCGCTATTTTTGCCCATGGAACCGCAGGCTCTTGTTGCCTGGGGTACCACAGACTCAAGCAATCCCCAGCCTCAGCTTCCCAGGTAGCTGGGATTACAGGAGCGTGCCACCACACCCAGCTATTTTTTTGGAACTAGGTCTCGCTACGGGCCCCAGGTGGGACTCGAACCACGATCCCTGGCCCCGGCCACTTCATAGACTGAAGCTTACAGGCACGAGCCACCGTGCCCGGCCGATTTTTGTGTTTCTTAACAGACCTTACAACTTGTGAAGGTATAAAATGTAAGAAGTTACTTAGAGGCTGTAAGCATTAGTTGTTGGTAAAATCATGGGAAAAAATTTTTTTCTTATAAGATAGAATATCATCAAGGCCATCATAGCACATCACACTTTTTGGAAAACTTTGCTCTTATTCTATATGTACATGTATTCATTTGGGTTCTCAGGCTGGAGGCAGAGCTATTTACTGGATATGTTTAAAACACTCCAAGTAGAAGAGGTGCTTTAGTGCCATCTCCAGAGGGAATGGTGGCTGGATGGAAACTAACTCAGAATGAATGGTCAGCCAAAATGTAACAAGGGTGGTGAAGGGCAGAGCCCAGGGCAGCCCCTGGCAGAGGTGTGTGACAATGGGCAGGGGCATTGTGAAAGGACTCTTTCATGATGACAAGGCTTTTTGCTTTGTAAGGTGCCTGGGGCCTGCGTCCTGAGAAAACTGTCCCTGAGAGCCTCCTAGGCAGTGGACTCTGCTCCCTCAGCAGGTCCTGAGCTGAGTCAGAGAGAAGGGACTAGTCATGAGAACCTTGAACTCCTGTGCCTGGGCCTACTCCCTTCTCTCCCCCCACATTCATTGAGAGTGCAGAAGGATCAGCAACAGGTATGATGTTGTAGTCAGGACCCCCCCTCTGCCTGAACTTCACCCTTGACCCTCATCCCTGCCCCCACCCCAGGGGCCATAGTGCAGTGAGAGTGAGCTGGTCAGAGGGAGTCCTAAATCAATCCCAGACTTCCCTGGCTGGCACTGAGTTACGAGCTGTGGGTTTTGTGATGTAGATCATGGTTGGGGAAGAGGGGGCATGACCTATGACAGGTCACACAGGACCCCCAGAAGGGGCCAGGGCTGAGGTCAGAGGCCACTGCCTCTATTCGCTGCCCTATGCCTCTAGATTCCATCCCATGATGGTTTGTCCTTAAGTCCCCACTGAATCCTAGTCCCAGCTGTACCTGCCACCCAGCCTGCAAGGTGGGAATGAGGGTAGGGGTTGTGCTAGGGGAAGGTCATAGGACAGAGAGAGGCTGAGGTGACAGTCACTTGGCTCCCTGGTCTGCAGCCCAGACTCAAGAGCTCGTTCTCTCTGTAGATTTGCCACTGTGCTTTCTCCCCCAAAACCTCCCCATTACCTTCTGCTTGAGTCAAGATTCCTGCAAAACCACAGCCCAGAGGACTAAGTGGCCAGCGATATGCAGGATAGTCGGAGGGCAAGACAGAGAACCAAGCAGTGCTTTAAGCACTCTGTGTGATCAGGGTTTAAGAGAGAACGAGCTGGACTTCCGGTTCCTGTTCCAGTTCCGTTTCCGGTTCCAGAGTGGACATTTTAGTTCCCGGTATTCGGTTGTCACGGCTGGGGCAGTAACTGAGCCAAGATGCTGTGGAATCTGCTGCTTCTTCATTAGATTACCCAGAGGGCCATAGGTACAGCTTCATGCAAGCAGAAAATAAAGTTCCAAAACCAGGCGTGGTGGCCTGCGCCTGTTGTCCAAGCGCTGGGAGGCAAGAGGCCTGGGATGGCTTGAGTTCACGGGCAATATAGCGAGACCTGGTCTCGAAAACCCAGCTGGGTGCCGTGGCGGGTGCCTGTAATCCCATCTACCTGGGAGGCTGGGGCTGGGGATCGCTTGAGTCCATAGTACCCAGAGCAACTTGAGTCTGTGTTGAGTCTTGAGTTCCCTGGGTCTCAAAGAAAGAAAGGAGGAAGGGAGGGAGGGGGGAGGGAGGGAGAAAAACTTCCAGAAGAAAATGGAATTCCAGTGCATTTAAAGATTGGGGTAGCTGATGCCCTCCTACCCCAGGGCCACCATGATTCTTCAAGTTGGTGGAACAGCTTATGTCATATTATCAGTTGGTTATGGCTTCATTTCCCAAGAAGCAGGATTAACTTCAATTTGTCATCCCAGCAATCAGCTGGTTCAGTGGACCAGTAATCTGATAATCTCAGTTCTTTGGGGATCAATATTTATTGACTTGCACTGCTACCAATAAAGCCACCTTTACCAGAGAAAAAGAGGAATTTAGACAGTGAGGGGAGAAAGATCAAGCGTTGAAATGGTGAAGACAGACCCAAGGCAGTGAAAAATGCAATTTTGAAGAGAATTGGAGTGGCCAGAAAGACATGTCCTCAAGAACCCAGCAGCGTGAGGCGAACGTGAGGGTAAACGTGTTCAATTCCTGTTTCTGTAATCCTGAAAGCCCCACACTGGGGCTCCAGAGGCTCTGACTGAAATAAATGTACTAGTATCACCAGGATGCTGAAGACTCCTTTACACGTTCATCAGTAATCTCCATTCCCTGCCCCCCACTACCAGTCGTAGGGGTGTATTGTGAATGCCTGCGTGTGTGTTTGACGTCCAGGGAGGGGCAAGACCCAGCCTAAGAATCTGGGTGGGGGTGGGGAAGGACCAATATGGAGTGTTCCTGAGGATGAAGACCTGGATCTGCACTCTGGAAACGGGTGTTTGCTGCTGGCGGGAGGTCAAAACCTCGTAAACCTTCTGGATATCCAGCTAGCTTGGCTAAATCTGAGCTACAAAAAGTGCTTCTTTATCTCTTATTTTTGGGTCAAAAGACCCATCACCCTCTTCCTCAGCACCTGCCCTGTCCAAACCCTGCTTGCCTTCACTCTGGGGCGGGGATCTGTTTTCAATGCCGGCCCAGGGCTGCCACCTGATGGCTGAGATCGGCATTGCAGAAACAGGGTTCTTGTGGAGACCGGGGTGATCTCTAAGCTTGAGGAAGAGACCTTGAAACGCAAAATGTGAAATCCCTCTCTCCTCGCAGGTCAAAATCTTCTGCACTGAAGTCATTTTTCGGTGGTGCTGGGGGCTCTCCCAGACAGAGGAGACTGTCAGGGAACTTGCATTTACTGAGGGTGCTAGAGATGACCTGGTGTAGAAAAGTCCAGAACAAGATTAATAATAGCTAATGAAAAAAGCATGTGAAGCATGAGAGCTAAAATATGTGCCTGACACAAAGTAGCTTTCAATCAATTAATCATGGAATGAATGAATGAAGTGCAGAGAGCACCAACAAGTGAAAAAAACCTTAGAAATCTTTCTAATTCTTTTCTTTTTTCCTTTAGTTACCAAGTAGTAGTTATTTTGGTGGAAGATTCATGACATAAGCAAAATATGAAGGTCCCCTTTCACCTCCCTCCAGATCTCTTTAAGTAGTTAATGTCAATGTTTTAATCATCTTCATGCTTTCCAGTGGTTCTCAACATTGACTGCACATTAGAATCACATACGGAGGATTTTTTTTTCTTATTTTCTTACAACATCGGTCATATTTATACAGTTATTATTCCCCTCAGGTATGACCCTCTCCTCAATAATGCACCCTATACCACCAGCACCCCTCCCATTTTCCCCATTCCCCATTCTGGTCACTCTAACTCCTCTCTTGCTGCAAGTCATAGATCAGTGCTTGGCCTATTTTTTTTTTTTTTTAAAACAATGTCCTTTTCCTGAGGACATGAGCTCCTGGAACATAGCAAACTATGCTGTTCTGATCTCCAGTAGTAACTGTGAGGTGGGTAGCCAGGCCTCAGGAACCTCTGGTAGGACAGGTGTATGGCATGGTTCTTCAGGCTCCTTGATTCTGGCACTTCCTGTGGTGGAGGAGACAGTCTTTTCTCCAGACCCATGTGTCACTGGGATTGATGCCTCCTCATTCATGCTGGCCGTCTCCTCCATTCTGATGACTGTCATATGCTGCTGCTTCTGAGCCATACAGTTTTAGCATCTGGCATTGGGAACCCAAGTTTCAGCCACTGGCAGGGGGGAAGTTCCTCAGCGGGGAGAGACTTCAGCAGGTGGTTGGTCCAGCTTATATCCTCTCTCAAGTTCTGATATTGGGCTGCAGCCACATCTCTGAGGTTTTTCTTCCCCACTGAGAAAGGAGGGAGCCTCACCCACACTGCACACATCTCTGGACTAGGAGTTTGGTTCCCCACGCCCTGAAGATCACACATGGAGGTTTTAAAACGCCACTGACAGGGATTGAGGTTCAAGTCCCACCGGGGGCATGTAGCAAGACCTAGTTCCAAAAAAATATAGCTAGCTGGGTGAGGTGGTGCGCTCCTGTAATCCCAGCTACCTGGAAAGCTGAGGCTGGGGATTGCTTGAGTCTGTGGTACCCCAGGCAATGTGCACCTGCGGTTCCACAGGCCAAAAAAAAAAAAAATAATAATAATAACGAGGCCTAGTCTCAAAAAAATAAAATAAAATAAATGACACTGACCTGATCATGAACCTCACTCTCTGGGGTGGGCTTCAGGGTCACTCGAGTGACATACTGTGCAGCCAGTGTTGAGAACTACTGATATGAAACATTTGACCTTCCCTCCCTTAACCTGTCTAATTTGCAGAGTAATTTATATAGATCTATTTAACTATTTTTAGTAAAGACATAAATCATATGCATATTTTTGAACCCTTTCCCTACTGATGAACCTTAAGTTGTTACTTTTTTTTTTTTATCATTGCTAACAATGCTGCAAAGAATATACAATAAATCTTTGGTCACATATGAAAGTACTGTTTTTGGAAAGCTTTCTAAAAGCAGAATTTCTGGGTTAATGTGTACGTACATTTGTTATTTTGATAGATACTGTCAAATTTCTTTCCAAAAATACTTCACTAATTTACATTTCCCCAAGAGTGTCAGTACTTAATATTATTAATGTTTCATTTTTGCTAATCCAGTGGGCCAGAAGTAATATTTCATTATTTTAATTAGCCTTTTCCTGTTCACTTGTGAGATTAAGCATTTTTTTTCATATATTTATTGGTCATTTGTATTTCTCCTCTGAATTAATTTCCATGTCTTTTGCCCATTTTCCTATTTGGTTGTTTTTTTAATTAATTCAGATTACAGGAAATTCTATTTCAAATATGACTGCCTGGTTTCTGGACCGATTTTTCTAGATAAAAATGCAGCTAACATTACAAATACAAATTATTTTAAAAGCATGGAAGAATTGGACACATGAAAGAATTAATGGGGTTAAATCTAAGAGAAGGAAATGTCTCTCAGTGGGGCTGGATGAGCACATTCTTGTTACCATGCCTTATAAAATCAAGGAAACCAAGGACTTTCTGCTTACAGCTGGGGAAAGGATGTCAAATCCATCAAGTTCAAGAATAACAAGAGTAATGTGAAGTTTAAAGTTGGAAGCAACAGATATACCTTGGTCATCACTTTTCTGAGAAGAGAAGGCAGAGAAACTGAAATAGTCCCTGCTCCCAGCTTTGGCAGTAAAGGACCTGAAAAGAACTAGATGCACTGATTTGAATAATAAAAATTGTTTTTAAAAGCTAAGAGAAAGTAGGAACTCGGATAGGTAAATAGAATTAGGAATATGCTTTAGTCTAAGAACAGGTGTTGAACTAAGCAAAGCAAAGCTTCAATTTCCACAGCCTTTATCTCACCCAAAGTGAGGAATTTAATAGGAAACTATGACTCCAAAGAGTACATCCCTAAGGGAAAATTGAACCCAAAATAAATCCTACTGTCACTTCCAGGGGGACAGCTGCCTCAGTACTAAGCTGGTGGAAAGACTCTATTCCTGAAATGTAACCAGTCCTTAAGCTGATCTGCAGCCCAAGTTACAATATCTTGGGTGATCCAAAATGCTCTAGATCAGGGATTTAGTTCAAGGTGACTAGGAGAACTCTTAAATGCTCAGCAAAAGCAAATTCACATTCTCATGCTCAGTTTTAAGAAATTCCCAAACATAATTTTCCAGAGGAAATAAATAGCTCAGAGATAAAATAAAACACTAAAGACAAAAGGAAAATAAAGATCATCAACAAGACACAAATCACCGAGGTAATCCACAATAATCTCCTAATCTACAAACCCTTAGTCTTATTTGTAAAATTCCTTTTGCCTTGCAGGGCAATATATTCATATTAGATTTTGGGGATTAAGATATGAACATCTAGGCCGGGCATGGTGGTGCATGCCTGTAAGCAGCAGCCTAGGAAGCTGCAGCAGGGGCCAGGGATCATGACTTGAGTCCCGCTGGGGGCACGTAGTGAAACCTAGTCCCCAAAAAAATAGCTGGGTGTGGTGGTGCATGCCTGTAATCCCAGCTAGCTGGGAAGCTGAGGCTGGGGATTGCTTGAGTCCGTGGTCTCCCAGGCAACGTGAACCTGTGGTTCCACAGGCAAAAATAGTGAGACCTAGTCTCAAAAAATAGATATGGACATCTTTGGGAGGTAAAGAACTGCAAAAAGACAAACAAACAAACAAAAATCTTGACCTACTACAATAATGCCTGTTCATTTCACAAAGTTTAAATCACAGAATTTTAAAATAATTAAGTTTCTAAAATTGTAACTCGACACAGCTAAAAAGAGACTTAGTAAACTGAATCAAAAAGAAATTATCTCAAAATACCTCATTGGAAGAAATAGATGAGAAATTTAAGGTTATACTAAGAGACACTGTTTGGAGGTGGGGAGTGAAGCAGGTGAAAGAAGCAGTGGTATGAAGAAGAAGAAATTTGGGCTCTTAGTGATGACCTAGTTAATGTGGTATATAAACATGTTGATTATTTAGAATGAACAACTGACAGTTATATATTGTTATATTGCACTGTACTTCCATTTTTTTTTTTTAAAAAGAGCTATGGAAAAAATGGAGGAAAAAAAGACACTGAAAATGGAGTGAGAAAGTTAAAAATGCTTAATGGAGTTCCAGAAACAAAGGAGAGAATGAAACAGAGATCGTATTTAAAGAAAATTTCCTAGTATTGGTGAAGAATAATTTATAGATCACAGGACAGGATGAATAAAATACCCAAAGAAAGATAAATGATAAGAAATCCATACTTAGATGTAAAAGTAAAACTTTATTTTATTATTATTTTTAAAATAATTTCTTTATATATATATTTTTTTACATCATTGCATTCCCCGGGGTTCACCCACCATCTCCCTCCCTGACTGCTTCCACCCCTCCCCTCACCCAGTTGTGTACTTTAGTTTGGTTGTTAGCTTGTTTTAAAGGTGAAACTTAGTGGCTCGTGCCTGTAAGCTTCAGCCTACGAAGCGGCTGCGGCTAGAGATCGTGATTCAAGTCCCGCCTGGGGCCCGTAGCGAGACCTAGTTCCAAAAAAATAGCTGGGTGTGGTGGCACGTGCCTGTAATCCCAGCTACCTGGGAAGCTGAGGCTGGGGATTGCTTGAGTCTGTGGTATCCCGGGCAATGAGAGCCTGTGGTTCCACGTGCAAAAATAATGAGACCTAGTCTCAACAGCAACAACAAAAAAAAAAGGTGAAACTTAAAAATACCAATGACAGACTGACCCTCCTCCCCACCCCACCCTAGGTCAGTGGACCTCTGCCCAGGAGCTCAAGGTAATAGACTCTTCTTAATTCTGAAAAAATAAATAAATAAAATACCAAAAACAAAGAGAAAATTTTAAAGACGGTAAGAGAAAAATGATCTTTTAAAGGAAACAAACTGAACTCTCAACAGCTCAAATACACATGAAAGAAATATCAAAATTTCACCATATATTAGATCAGAAAAAATGACAAGTTTTAAAGGAAACAAACTGAACTCTCAACAGCTTTGAATTTTAAAAATTATGTTCTATGACCATAGCCTAAGGAATCAGTAACAAAAACATACTTTCTACTAGTTTGGAAGTTAATGAACACTCTTCTAGGTTGTTCATTGGGCAAAGGGATGATAATAATGAAACACCTGAAACAATAAAGGTGGGAAAGTTAAAATCTTAATCATGGAAAAGTCTAGGTTTGCAGAGAAGATGCCAACATCAAGCTGCAAAATCAACCCCAACTTTCTATCCCTTTCTATAGTTTCTATCTCTGCCTACACTTTTTGTCTTGTGCGAAGAATGAACCTCTATTTGTTTAAGCTATGTGGGTCAGTCAGGGTTCAATTGCAGACAACAGAAATAAATCTGGCTAGTTTAAACAGAAGGAATGGAGAGAACAGGCTCTAGATCCAGGAATGACTCCCAGCTTAGAGAGGCACATGACTTCTGCTTGTGATCGCGAAAACAAGTCACTGCTCCAGGAAGCTGATGAAGCAGGAAGCTGAGAGCCGGAGCCCACGTAGCTGTCACCATCCTGCCCTCCTGCCGCCAAGAGGACGTCCCTGCTCCTGGCTTTGCTCTCCACGTGTGTGCTCTCATGGAAGAGCGACTCCAAACCATGGAGGCCCAGTTCCAGTGAGTGCATCCTCTGCAACTCAGAAGAAGAGCTAAGAGGAGCTTTAGGCTGGGGTTCAGCAGCCAGCTACTGGTGTCCTCCTGGTCAGCTTCTGTTTCTTACAAAGGTGCTCCTGCCGGTCGCAGTGGGGCACGCCTGTTGTCCAAGCGCTGGGAGGCAAGAGGTTTGGAATAGCTTGAATTTGTGGATTCGAGACTACCCCGGGCAACATAGTGAGACCTGGTCTCTAAAAAGCAGCCGGGCACCTTGGTGGGCGCCTGTAATTCCAGCTACCTGGGAGGCTGAGGCAGGGGAATCGCTTGAGTCCGCAGCACCCTGGGGCAACTGGAGTCTGTACCCTGGGCAACATAGTGAGACCTAATCTCAAAAACAAACAAACAAACAAATAAATAAATAACAAAGGTGCTTCTGACACACTTGCACAGATGCTGCAAGGCTAGATCTCCAAAGGTAAGACGGAGTGAAAATTATAAACAGCACAGTTTGTAGGCTTTTGCTTTGTTTTTAGGCTAATACTGCCCGAGGAACTGCAGACTCTCGTTCCCCGGGGTACCCTGGACTCAAGCGATCCCCAGACTCAGCCTCCCAGGTAGCTGGGATTACAGGCACGCACCACCACCCCCAGCTATTTTTTGAGACTAGGTCGAACTCTGTTGCCCTGGGTGGGTCTCAAATCCACGGACTCAAGTGATCCCCAGTCTCAGCCTCCCGTCCTAGGCTTGAGATTAAAACCACGAGCCACGGCGGCCGGCTGTTAGTAGGATGTTAATCAAAACTCACAAACCAACCTTTTTCAATGAAATGTACACTTTCAGTTACATTTAATGCCATTTGTAAAGGAACCCAGGAGGAAAATGGGCTGTGAGCATCAGGGATGAGAGAGAAACCAAATGCAGTAGTATGAAACAAGAGAGAGCGTATACAGGCTGATGGTGAGAGCAATAAGAACAGGCTCATTGGCTCTGAGGTTCAAAACCAATCCATTAATTAAATAATTAATATTAACTTATTTTAAATAATCTAATATATATTAAAAAAATTTTTTTGAGACTAGGTTTTGCTATTTTTGCCTGGAACGTTGCCCAGGGTAGCATGAACTCAAGCAATCCCCAACCTCAGCTTCCCAGATAGCTGGGATTACGGGCACACGCCACCATGCCCAGCTATTTTTTGGGGACCAGGTCTCGCTATATTGCCCCTGGCAGGACGCAAACCGCGATCCCTGGCACCGGTCGCGGCTTCCTAGGCTGCCGCTTACAGGCATGCACCACCATGTCCAGCTATTTAATTTTATTTGTAACATTATTTTCATGACATATTCAGACATTAATAATTTATTATAAATTAAATTTATTGTGAAGTTAAATACAAATACATAGTTTGATGTTAAATATGCAATTTAAATGTCATATTTAATTCACCAAAGGTATTCCTAGTTAGGCACAACAACCCCCCCCTCCCCCTTCCCTCCTTCCCCCAACCACACACACCCTCCTCCTTCACCCACCTGGAACTGCTCTGAGAACATCCCAGGCCCTATTTTAGTGCAATGCCTTCCCAGTCTCTCCCCCAGCCCTGCTCCACCTAGAAGGAAAGGGCTTCAGGATTTTCAAGAGGGGTTTGGACACCTTTTAACCCTTCTCTCTCTACAGAGTCTGTTTCTGGGTCACCCCAAAGGCAGAAGATGAGCATATTTCAGGTTTCTGGGCTGGGAAGGTCTAATTCTCAGGGCTCCTCCAGAAGGAGGAGCCACCCCCACTCTGGCCCAAGCTGCTGGAGCAATACCTTAGGGTGGGAAGGAGAGGGCAGCCCCTCCGGAGGGCGGAACCCCAGCCCTCACTAACCCGGCTTGATCCAGCTCAGCCCAGCTGGGTCTGGAGCAGCCCTTCCCTTAAGTCCAACCATCTGTTACCGGTTTCTTCTGTGGAGAGCGCCCTCCTCCAGCCCTCCGAGACCCCCTGCGGGTACTCCCAGGAGTCTGGGGATGCTGCCAGGCTCATGAGACCACCTCCACGGGGGCCTCCAAACCCTGGGTAAGGTTCCATGGGAAAGGGAAAAAAGCGGGGAGGTGGGTGGAGAGGGGAAAAAGGAGTTGGGCAGGTGCAAGAGCTGGGAGCCTTCCCTGGGGTACAGGGAAACACTGTTCTCCATTCCTTGTAACAGATGCCAACTGCCTGAGGAGTGGCCCCTCACCCTCTCACCAGCAGGCAGGACAAGGAAGAGGATCTGTCTTTGCAGAGGGGAGCACTGGGCATGTCTGAGGCATCGTCCTGCCCAGGGAGTGAGACTCCTGCCCCAGGCTGTAGGCCAGGGACTCTGTACTGGGCCTGTGCCCGCAACGATGCTGTCCAGCTACAGGCGCTGCTGGATGGCGGGGTCTCCCCAGAAGAGGCCACCCAGGTGGACAGCAATGGGAGGGTGAGCTGCCCTTGCTCTTTCTAAGCCTTTGGGCAATCTCTGTGTCCCCCTCATACCCCATGCATTCCAAGAGGACAAGGTCAGCCCCACCACAGCTTGGGTCCTCAGAAGGAAGGGAGTGGGCAAGGGTGGGGCTTTCCAGGAACTGGGCAATCTCTGGAGCAGCAGGGACTTTTAAGAGACCCAGAGATCTGAGAGAAAACGCAGAGCTAAGCGGCCCCTCCCCCAGACAGGTCTCATGGTGGCTTGCTACCTTGGCTTCGAGAGCATTGTCACCCTGCTCAGCCACTGTCCCTTCCTCAACGTGAACCAGCAGGACAAAGAAGGGGACACAGCTCTCATGCTGGCCGCCCAGGCAGGTACAAGGAGACTTCTGTCCCCACCCTCCACCAGCCGCCCCATCCCCACACAAAGCCATCCCTGACTGCCAGGTTCGGTGGAAGGTAGATTTGGGGCTGCATCATGCCCTTCCCTGGGGAAGAAAGCTTTGTCTGGGTACCCCTGCAGGCCATGTGCCACTTGTGGGTCTCCTGCTCAACTACTACTCGGGCCTGGACCTGGAGCGCCGGGACCAGAGGGGGCTCACAGCGCTGATGAAGGCTGCCATGCGGAACCGCTCAGACTGTGTGACTGCACTCCTTATGGCAGGTGAATGGGGATAGGAACCCGGACCTGCTGCATGGCCTCTGTCCTTCCCCCAAACCTCCCCAATCAGACGCTAAGTCCACTGTCATAGTTGCAGAGAGGAGAGAGGTGGAGATGGAGGATCCTCCTAGGTGGACTTTCTGTGCTTGGGGTTCTCACAATCAACGAAGTCCAGCTACTGCCAGCTCTGTTTTCTTGGTGAATGAACATCCCCCCAAAAAAGAAAGCTTGGGAGAATGACCCTGACCGACTGGAAAAGCAGGATGGTATCTAGAACCAGGTTCTAGCCCTGATTGTGCCCCTAGCTGAGTGGCCTTGGACACATGCCTTCTCTCTCTCTGGGACTCACCTGTATGATGAGTGTTGACCTTTTCCGGTGTGACTTCCAGCTGCAAGCCAGACTTCTAGGGGAGTGGTGTGTCATCAAGACATGTGACCCAGAGGAGTATTGCAAAGTGAACCGCATGCAGAAGTTGTACATCCTTATTAGTCTCCAAGGTTGGGCTGTCCACTGTCAATTACCCTGCCTTCCAGCACCCCAGCACATGAGGTCTGGGGTAAGAAAGGAGTTTGTCCTCTAACTCTGAGTGTCTGCTACCTCCCCCCACCCCAGGAACAGAGGTGTGATGAGGAAGAGAAGGACCAGCAGGACTCCCACATGTCCCTGCCCTAGAGATGGGACTTTGGGCCTCCACCCCCGAAGGTAGTCTGCACACCAGGTCTTTGCTTCAGGAGCTCCCTATTCTGCTCCAGGTTCTAAGACCATAATATGTCTCCCTGACGACTACGGAATTCAGATTTTTGTCTCTCTTAAACAGGAGGTTGGGGTCTGAACTGGCCCGTGTCTGATTTGTGGCCCCTAACGGCTGCAATAGGATGGGGCACTCTTTTGAGTCAAACCTAATCATCTCTGCTGCTAAAGAATCTTCTCTCTTGGGGCTGAGCACGGTGGTGCATGCCTTTAATCGCAGCCTACGAAGGCTGAGGCTAGGAATCGCTTGAGTCTGTGGGTTCGAGACCCACCCGGGGCAACATAGTGAGACCTAATCTCAAAAAAGAGATTAGGCATAGTGGCGCATACCTGTAATCCTAGCTACCTGGGAGGCTGAGGCTGGGGATCACTTGAGTCCATGGTGCCCTGGGCAACCTGAGCCTCCAGTTCCCTGGGGAACAAAGCTAGACCTAGTCTCAGAAAAAAAAAAATCTCTCTTGAAAATCATCCCTCTCTGTCTATCCCACATTACGCCTGTACCTCCTCTAGGAGCCGACCTGACGGTGGTAGATCCTGTCCGGGGCAAGACAGCCCTGGAGTGGGCGGTGCTGACCGACAGCTTTGACACAGTGCGGAGGATCCGGCAGCTGCAGCGGCGGCCCTGTGTGGAGCAGCTCGGCCGGCATTTCCAGCCCAGGCGGCCAGCTCTGTCAGGGCTGATGGTCCAGAACCAGGCCACAGCTGCCCCATCTCTCTTGGAGCGTCTACTGGCCACGTTGAGCCTCTCTTTTGTCCAGTCTCCTCAGGAGGGGGGTGTCCTGGACCACTTGGTAACAACCACGACCAGCCTGGCCAGTCCCTTCCTTACCACTGCCTGTCACACCCTGTGTCCTGACCACCCTCCAGCCCTGGGCACCCGAAGCAAGTCTGTACCAGAGCTGCTGGGCACTTCCCCACCCCCTCCCCCAGCACCCCAGACCCCCAAGGTAGTCCCTGGCACCCTGGTCCTCAGCCCCTGCTGGAGTCCTCAAAGAATGTGGGGCATGTGCCCTCAGCATCTGCAGCCCAGAGACAGCACCACCCCTAGGTCCCGAGCCCCCAAGATCATCCTCTCCAGGATGCCCTCATTGCCCAGGCAGTGCCTGCAAGAGCCCAAGTCTGCAGGGTACTGCAGCCTGGCCCTTCCTGTCTGGCACTACCAGGAGGTCAAGATGGAGAGGAGGAGGCAGGAGGAAGAGGCCAGGAAGGCACAGAACAAGGGGAAGAAGAGCTAAACCTGGACTGAGTAGGACATTGGGGCTTTCCCTTAGGCCCCTTACTAGACCTCCCATCCCCCTCTGTTTGAGTGATTCTGCTCTCAGCCCATGAACCAGGTTATTCCCACAGCACAGTTTGCAACAAAGAAAAGAAACTAAATAGTCATCAAGAAGGAACCGGCTAAAATGATTTAAGGATGCATTTACTGGACACTCATAAAATGGATTCTATGCACTGGAATTTATAAGGTGAAAAAACAGGCATAAAGAAGCTTTTTGTTCTGACATGAAACTCTCTTCAAGCTATAGTAGTGAAAATCACTCTGGTAGAACAATAAGCATGGCATACAACTTTTGTTAAATAAAATTCACACTAAGATAAATTTGACTAATACAGAGTAACTACCACCATTTTGCCACATAAGTGAACCAGCAAGATGGATCAAAGAAAGAATTGGAAAATTTACTGAGAGTCATGGGGTAAATGAATGTTGGGATAAGATTGCAAAAAAATTAGAGAGAAAAAAGTTTTTTTCCTACTTAGCAATAAAAGTGTAACTTTTTCCCCTACCAAACAAAAGTAATTTGCTGTTTATTAATCTTCCACAGGTTAACCTTTTACTTTATAGAATATTGGTCCTAACCAACAGTAGCTAGTGTATCAAATCAAGTTCCTTCTCTTTGATGACCCATAGGAGGGGTTATTAAGCAGCGATCTGAAATATCTTGGAAAGGGCACTAGTAATTGTTTCATCTTAATTACAAGTTTTGGGCATTTTTTCTCAATACATCAGTTGTGTGAATATATTTGCTTGTTTATTCATGATGATAAAGGCAACCACTTATAAGGTGTTTGCTATATAGATTAATATATTTAATACTCCCAGTAATCCTGAGGATTTCATCTCTGAAGACACAGGGTCAGTGGAGAGGTTAAGAAGCCGCATAGGCCCGGGCTCGGTAGCTTGTGCCTGTAAGCTTCAGCCTATGAAGCAGCCGGGGCTAGGGATCACGGTTCGAGCCCCACCTGGGGCCCCGTAGCGAGACCTAGTTCCAAAAAAATAGCTGGGTGTGATGGCACGCTCCTGTAATCCCAGCTACCTGGGAAGCTGAGGCTGGGGATTGCTTGAGTCTGTGGTACCCCGGGCAACAAGAGCTTGCGGTTCCACGGGCAAAAACCGTGAGACCTAGTTTCAAAAAGAAAAAAGAAACCGCATAGGGTCACAGGGTCAGGCACTGGCATAGGTCAAGGTGGAGAGTCAGCCTTGTGGTTCTCAGCTCTGTTTCAGGTAGCCTCCCTCACTCCCCTCGAAGAGACAGGTCAGTTGGCCAGCAGTGAAAGAGGGATTCACAGAATATGATTTTGAACTTTAGGGCTATTTTTCAAAAGTAAACTTTATTTTAGGGTAGTTTAGATACACCAAAAAGTGATGAAGAGAGAGCAGAGCCCCCGTGGATCCCGCATCCAGTCTCTGCATGACTAGCATAAGGGTAATGCATTTGTTGTAATTACAGAATCAGCATTGGTACACTAGTATCAATGAAGTCTGTAGTTTTTGCCCAAATTCTTCTTTCACATTTCCTTAGTTTTTGCCCAAATTCTTCTTTCTCCCTACAGTGCCAGCCCGGCATTATATTTGGTCATTATGTCTTCATAGGTTCCTCTTGGCTGTGACGCTCTCAGATTCTTCTCGTTTCTGTTGTGTTGACAGTTTCTAGGAGTACAGGCCAGGTATTTTAGGGTCTGTCCTGCAACTAGGATTTACCTGATGTTTTTCCAAACTTGGGCTTGTGGGTTGTGGGTTTCAGGAATGAGACCATACAAGGACAGAGAGTTTCTTAGCTCGCTGGCTGTTTTCGAACATGATCTGTATCGAGGGCACATTTTCGAACATGACCTGTCACCACGAGTTGACCTCACTCACCTTCTGAACCTGTGTTGGTTTCTTCACTGCAAAATTCCTCATTCCCCTTTCTGTGCTGAGCTGTTTGGAGGGGGAGGGTTCACCTGATGAAGCCCACTCCAAAGGCATGGGGAGCTGTGCTCTGTCTCCTTAAAAGTGCTCTCTTGAATAATTTATTTGGAATTTTTCACAGCACATATTGATGTTCATCATGATTACTATTTTGAAAAATTAAAAAAGAAATCTGCTCTTTGAATAGGGGAAAGCTCTCTCCCTCTCCTCCCCCAGCTCCTCCACTCCCTCTACCTCCCCATCACCCCCCCACCCTCCCGCATGTGGAAATGCCTATCAGGGTTATGTAGTGTTGGTTATGCCCAGAGGGTTCTCAAGGCCTCTTCAGAATCTGGATTGGAATGGGCTCAAGGCTACCTTTGCCCTGTTTTACCCGTGTGATGTTGAATAAGGCCCTTACTTTCCCCTTACCTTTATCTTCTCATCTCTGAAATGGATAGAAACCAGACTGTTGGAATGATCCATGAAATAACATGGGTTTAAAAGACTGTAAGCCAGACGTGGTGGTGCGTGCATGTTGTCCAAGCACTGGGAGGCAAGAGACCTGGGATCACTTGAGTTCACGGGTTTGAGACTACCCTGGGCAACATAGTGAGACCTGGTCTTGAAAAAAACAGCCAGGCACAGTGGTAGGCACCTGTAATCCTAGCTACCTGGGAGGCTGAAGCTGGGGATTACTTGAATCCATGGCATGGGGACTACCCCGGCAACAGAGCGAGACCTAGTCTCAAAAAATAAATAAATACATAAATAAAAGACTGTAAACTTGCAAGAGCTGAGATGCTGCATAAAGGCCCTGGGGAACAGTGCTCCACTCAGCTGCTCAGACCTGCAAGTGGAACCAGACTCCTCCATGCCACAATCCCCAGGCTGAAGCCAGCGGGGCTGGGTTAGCAGAGAAGAGAGAAGCTGCCTTGGTGGCCAAAACCCACCTGGCATTGCGCTCCTCAGCCTGGGACTTGACTTGGGACCTGGGACAAATGACTTAACCTTTTAGGACTTCAGGACTGTCAACTGACATGGAGGTAATAACAGCACTTTTACCGTGTGGGGAGACTGCCTGTGTGGTGTGGATTCCATGAGATACGGGCACTTCGTGCTGGGCCCAGCGTGGCTAGTAGCATCCCATCTATCCTTGCAGTCTTCCTCCACAGTCCAGAACACTGAGACTGAAAGGGTTCCCCTGAGGTAGCCAGTTACCAAGTGGTCGAGAGGCACCTGACCTCAAGCCTGTGGGAATGGAGACTGTGTCCTTCGCGGAGAACGAGGTCTTTCCCACAGCCAGATTTCTTTACTCCTCTGAGGCCCCCCTCCCCCTTCCAACCTGCTGGGTATCACAGCACAGGGTGGCCACAGCGTCCGTAGGCCAGGCTGCTGACCTGCTATGGCTTTCGCCCTCTAGGCCTGGTGGGGGAGAGGCGTGGTGGGGCTGGGCTGGGCAACTGCATGGACTGCGTGGCCAGGCCCCGGGTTGGACAGCGTTTTCCAGCAGAGGGAGCCATTCCTCCTTAGGGAAGACCCGCCCCCTCCAGCCCTGGCCTTTCTGGGACAACTGGAGCCCAGACCTTGAGCCCAGCAACTCCCTCTCCAGGGACAAGTCATTCTCCCTAATCCTCTGATGGCTCCTGACAGCTTTCAAGCTACCAGAAGGGAGAGAAGCCAACTCCAGCCTCTGAGCCTGCACCACCCACCCCAACCAACCTCTCTAGTGACATTCCAGCTTCTCCCTCTCCCCCTCCAGTCCAACTCCTGGGATTTCCAAGCCGAGTCCTTGTCAGCTGAGGCAGAGCACAGGCCATCGGTGAAGCTGAGCTGCTACAGCTGGCAGACCTGGGTTTGAGTCCTGACCCCTGCCTCCTATCACTCTTGCCACCAGGGACCTCTCCCAAGTTCGGTCTCCTCATTTGTAACAGCAAATGGGATAATACACAATACCTACTGCCAGGGCTGTCGTGTGACCTTCACAGGGAGACCTGTGTGCTCTGCCTGGCACACGGTCAGCACCGGGTAAACAGCAGCCTTTGTTATTGTGCTGAGCCATCACGGGTGAGGAAATGGCCAAGGGGGCAGCCCGTGGAGGAGGCCAGCGGATGTGTCCTTGGAACCCTGTGATCCTAGGATACTATTCTGGTGGCCCCTCAAATGAAAACACACCCCTAACCCTGATGGCCTTCTCAGAGCCACTCCTGCACAGCCCCCAGCTGCAGGCACATTCCCAGCCAACCTCCTTCATGCTCATAGCCAGCCCCTCTGCATCCTGTGGGTGTTTGTGTCTACCCCCACCTGGCAAGCAGGGGACTCCTGCAGAAGGACTATGGGGTTGTCTGTGCTGACACATACTGGAATGTCACCAGGCATGGGGGAACTCCTGGGGAAACCTCTCCCCACTCCCAAATGGGCATAGACTGTCTCCCTGGGCCCTGGCTGAGAGCCTGGCCCATATACACACAGTCGATGTGCAGAGAGGAGAATGGAGCTTGGTTTCCACCAAGGTCCGGGGTGCTTAGAGAGCCCTGGTTATTTTCCTCCTTCTCCAGGAGCCCTGGCTAGAGGAATGGCGGCATCCTTGGCTTTCACAGGGCAGGTCCCAGAAAATCCCTGTTGATCAAGAGAAGGCAAAAGCACAGATATGTGTGGAGAACAGAAGGGTAGATGGGGACTCACTGATTTGTTCTCCCTTTTCTCCAAACTGGGGCACCTGGACAGGATGCCCTTCTCTCCAGCAGTCATTTTCCAAATGGTTGAAAACATCCATGCATCCTCTGTCGTTCCAAGGGACCAGGTGCACCTTTTCCCATATGCACCCCTCACACACACACACACACACACACACACACACACACACACACTCCATTCCTTGCCCTGATCTCTGAAAAGCTTTCTCCTGTCACATCTCAGACTGTTGTGCTGAGAAACATATGTGGCTAGGGTTGATGGAGAAATTTGGACCTGCTAACCTCTCCTTTTCCCCAGAGGGACCACTGCCTTTCATAGTTAAAGAAGATACATGATCTGAAAAGGAGGGCTTGATTGGGAGGCCTAGGATTGGATTAATTCTCAAATTTCAACCAGCCACAAAGGCTATGTCACATGCAGATACTCGGTTGGCCAGGGTCCCACAGGACTCCCATGCTCCCAGAATATCCAAGCTATTGGCCACACACTCCAAGGCACCTACATAAAAGCCACATACTCACAACACAGAGAAACACGCTCCTTCACATAGGTACACAAACACATAGACTCAACAAAGAGAAAGGACAGGGTCCCTCCCATTCCTTGGGGTTCCCAGCCTATTTCCTCTGGTCCCCTACCCACTGGATTCCATACCTTGCCTGTGTCTGTAACCATTTAAAGAAGGAGTTAGGGGGTAGGTGAGGGCCAAGCTTTGCCCCCGGTTACCCTTTCGACCTTTGCTGTGAAAGGTCATCTCTGTCTGAGGGAAAGCAGAGAGGTAAGCAGGTTGAACCTAATCCTGCTTTGTGGTTATTTATTCTAGATCAGCTTTGGATACTCCCCAATGCTGATTTCCTCTCTCTGTGCCAGTGACCTGTTTGGAGAGAGTAAGAGATAGAGGTCCTGGAGACAAGTGCTCTCCTGAGGGCATTCAGTACCAGATCTCTGTGCTGGGGAGGGCAAAACTTGGGCACGGATGCTGGAGGGGTGGGAAAGGGGCAGGATTTATGGCATTTCCCCTCCAGCTGGAAACAAAGGCAGATTCCTGTGTCCAGCTCCAGCAATCCGGTCCCACCCACCCGAGTGGCTGGAACTGAAGGAAATCCCGCTGGCCTCTGGACTCGCCCAGCCAGCCACTCAGCCCCTCTTTCAAACAACCTCACCCCTGTCAGAGCCATTAACTATCCTCATCCTGGGGAAATCCTCTTTATCCAAATACCAAGCCTTCCCCACTGGGGATGGTCCCTTGGCCCCAGCTCCTCTCCCACAAGACACAACCCCAAAGTCTGCCAGGGTCCCACTTCCCTTGCCAGTCAAGTCTGTTGCCCTTTCCCAGCAAACCCAGACTCTGCTTCTCTTGGAGCAGGGGAGCCTCAATGCTCTAGGAACCCCAGGTCACCCAAAAGGCTCAGCAAGCCTGCTCAAGACATCTCCAGTGTCCTGAGTCTCAAGTGAACTTTCCCAAAGGCAAGATGGCACCTCAGCTCAGTAAGAGGGCTTCCTCTAGCCAGCCGTGGTGATGTGCACCTGTTGTCCGAGTGCTGGGAGGCAAGAGACTTGGGATCGCTTGAGTTCAAGGGTTCGAGACAACCCTGGGCAACGTAGGAAGATCTGGTCTCAATAAAGGAGCTGGGTGCCTATAATCCCAGCTATCTGGGAGGCTGAGACCGGGGTTTGCTTGAGTCAGTGATACCCCGGGCAACTTGAGTCTGCGGTACCCTGGGAAACATAGCAAGACCAAGTCTCCAGAAAATAACAAAGAAATAAAGAAATAAAAAGAAGACAAGAGGAGGACTTCCTCTGCTGCAATAAGACTACAGCGGTAGGGACAACCGGGTGTTGCTAGCCTTGAGCAGCTGATTCAAGAGATTCTGCCTGGTCCTGACAGGCCAGAAACTAAAGGTGTGCTATATACAGTCACAAAATAATAAAGTCACTATCAATTCACCAGGAAGGAGAGAGAAGGGAGAGAATCTAAATGACTTAAATTCTGGAAGTTTTCAGTAATGCCTGAAGCTTTTTTGTTTTTTAATTGTTATTTATTTCACATCATTATCTACCCCAGGGTTCTACCACCTTAACACTCACGAACCATCATTTTACTCTTTTGTGCCCCTCCCACCCCCGATTTCCACCCCCATCATGATCTATGCTTCAATTTTGCTAAAAATTAGTTTTAAAATTTTCTTGTCTGTTTGAGTGTTTTCCCTTTATTCCACATATAAGTGAGACCAGCCAGTATTTCTCTTTTCCTTGCTGGCTTATTTCTGCTAGCATGATTCCTAATGCCTGAAGCTTTTAAATCTAGAGATAACAGAAAGATAAAATGACTTATCTGTGGAATCTACAAAAGTCTTAACTTGCAGACAATGACAGTAAGAAATTATTATTGGGGCAGGGAAATAAGGAGAGGTTGGTAAAAAGATGCAGATCTTGCACTGTAAGAGGCACCAGGGGTGAGGATCTAGCAAGCATTGCAGCGACCGCAGTGGCCACCACAGTGATGACACTGAGATGAGTCATGCTCAGGAATAGGCCAGGGATAGAAGAACCCATTAAGGAAGTCCTAGATGAAATGACGACATTGTGGCCACCGCAGTGACGGTAGAATTAAAATTTGCTGAGTTCCTTCTCTTGCGGTGCGCTCGTGTTTGTGCACACACAAGGAGAGGGGCGGGAGTGAACAGAGGGGGTCGTCAACGGTGGGTGAGGGGGAGGCTTTCCAATAATCATTTGCCTATACTGCAAAATCTAAAGTATGAATAACATTTAAAAAATTAAAAAATAATTTAAAAAATTAAAAAAAAATAAAAAATAAAACAATAAAATAAAAATAAAATTTCCTGAGAGTGGAACTTGAGTGTTGCAAACAGCAAAAGACAAACATGTGAAGTGAGGGGCGTGTTAGTCGACAGGGTGCGGGAACCCTTTCACATTCGCCAACATCCATCATCACAACAGGCACTTTAAATCACCTACAACTGAATTTGTCAATTATACTTCAATAATACTGAAAAAAACCAAGGAGCTAGCCATGGAAGCTTATTTAGTTATCAGAGCAAATGCCAGGGAAGTGAATAACTGAAACTTTGAGAAGAGGACTGGCCCCAGCACCTGGGGTGGATACAGTTACTTCTCATTATAAACTCCTCTACCAAGTTTTATTTATTATCTTATGCAGTGACCTTATCCTGTGCTCACTGAGGATTTAATTTTTTCCAGAATGCCTGCTTCTTCTCTGCAGCAGCTACTCACTCACCTGGACCCCAACCCTCTGTTGCTGTCAGCAGAGGCAACATTCAGTGCTCACTTTTTTTTTTTTGAGACTAGGTCTCGCTCTGTTGCCCCAGGTAGTTCAGATCCCGTGGACTCAAGCGATCCCCAGCCTCAGTTTCCCAGGGAGCTGGGATTATAGGCACGCACCACCACGCCTGGCTATTTTTTGAGACCAGGTCTCACTATGTTGCCTGCGGTAGTCTCGAAGCCGCGGACTCAAGCGACTCCTAGCCTCGACGTCCCAAGGCTGGGATTAAAGGTGCACACCACCGCGCCCAGCCCAGTGCTCATTCTTGAATGAGGAAGGAAATACAAACTCTGCCCTGCAGTCTGCCTTCCAGACTGCTTCCACCCATGACTTGCCCTCTCCATCAGCAAACCAGCTCTACGAGGGTCTTTCAGCTGGCTGATGTATTGTTTTCAGGAGAACATGGAGAAGGAATTGTCAGCCCCTTCTTACAGATGTGGAGGGTGGGACTCACGGAGACGCCTACCCCAAGCTAGGCCTCTTACCTCTGGGGGTGCAGTTTGGTAGGTAGAGGTGAGATGGAGCCTCCAGGAGGCATGTAGAGAGGACAATGCAAGGGTTTCTGGACTGTGGGGAGTAGAGGCGTATGGAGCGTGAGTCCAGACTGTATGCCACCCCCTCCCACCCATGCCCTACATTGTGTGTGACACTGGAAAGCTCAGACTCAGCCTGACACACCCTCTTCCAGAGGTTCCATCCTGAGATGAGTCATGCTCAGGGGTGGGCAAGGGATGGAAGAAGCCATCTAGGGAAATCTTAGAGAAGCTGCAGAGGAAGAGGAAGGTGACTCTGTATCTCAGAGTCTGGCAATCTGACCCCATCTGCCAGCCTCTTCCTGAGATGCTGGGTGGGACTCTGCCTCCTGTACCCCTCCAAACCTTCCCAGCAGCCAAACTGCTTGTTCACCTGCGTTATGGAGACAGGCTTAAGACGAGCTAGTTTCCTAAATCTTAGAGCCAAAGAAGTTGGGAAGGACCTTCAGGAACACTGATCCTCAGTATACAGAGAAGGAAACTGAGGTCAGAGGAGATCCAGGCTGGGAACCATAGTCCATCATCCTCAGTTTACTGCTGTTTTCAGGACATCAAGGTGTTCTGCCCTAAGTTGATGGAAAACTAGGAGGTGGCTTTTTCCCCTCTACTTCCAGGCAAAACCCTGGCTGCCTCCAGTCCACAAAGCTGAGACCCTGCTATCTTGAATAGAATTTGGGGGCGTCTGGCCTACTTTTCCCCATGGTTCTTCTCCCTTACCCTGCTCTATTGTTTTCATATCTCTCGTGTTTGAAAAAGTTCTAGGTGGATATGTTTCTAACTCTTTCCACTCTGCAATTTAAATGGAGCAAAAGACAACTCCCCTCTGCTAGTTCCACCCACCCCCCTTTCTTTTCCTTCTTATTCCTCCTGGTGCAGAACCAGCTACATAATTTGTGGGGCCCAGAGCAAAATGAAAATGCTGAACCCTTTGTTTAAGCATGGTTAAGAATTTCAAGATGGCAACAGCAGGGCATTAAGCCAAGCGTGGGGCCCAGTGTGTTGACAAGGGCCTAACGCCTGTGTCCTGGCCCTACCCTGGTGACAAGGGTGGTTCTAAAAGGTCAGAAAGCTGGTTTGAAAAGGTCAAGTTGTCCATACTACCACCTCATGCTGGAATAGGAGCCACCTGCCTTTGGGCAAGACTGTCTTTGTGGTTTCACCCACACACACCCCTCCTGGGGTCTCCGGGTATCTGCTTCACACACTGATAGCAAATTTCTTCTGAATCTCCAAATCTAAATCTTAGGCCTTCGGGCCTGTTTCTTCTTGCTCTGTCTTCACTGATTATGGTGAACAGCTGGTTCTTCTGAGTAATTAATTCTGGCTGATTTGGACACAGTCAGTGATGCCTCTCCCCTTACCTCACTGGGCTCAGTCTCCTGTGCCTTCTCCTCAGATGCCTTCTCTAGGTCCTCTCTGTGCTGGGGAAGACATGGGATTTGTGAGGAGGCCCTCAGGGCTCCAGTCAGGGTCCAGAGGGCTCCAATCTCCTGGAAGATGGGGGAGGGAGACTTCCAGCATTGACAGCCAAACCCCATCAGACCCCAGTCTTCCTCCCCAGCGCTCTTCTCCTTGTATCTGTTGCATGAAAGCAACTCTTTAAAGATAAAGCCCCCAACCTTCCACCCTGGTGCATCAGTGACTCCCCGCTCTCATCTAGTTTGGTGTGTCTGTGTATGTCTGGGATGAAATGCTGCCTGTGGGGAAGCCCCGTTTCCCCATCCTGGCACAGAGCCCCATGGCCTGGGGTCTGGAGAGAGTTATCAGAAGTCACCGCCAGACAAGAGGGAGGGTGGAAAGATGGACACCCGGCTACACTCCCATTCCTCCAGCTAATGGAGTGCCGAAGTGGCCGTTATAATCTGGAAAAGCAGATACTATAATCCCATAGTACTTCCTATTGGCTACAGGACATAATTCTGTCCTGACACTGAGATTTGGGTGTGCCTGGGTTCTGGAATTCACAAGTTGTGAAGCAGCTGTGGGGTGGAGGATGGGAAGGTTTCAACAGAGGAAGTGAGGTCGGTCAACAATTGATGCCTGTCTCAGGCTTTGGCCATTGTCTTCCCTGGCCTCCAGGCCTGTCAAAGTGGGGGGAGTGTTCCCGGCCCATCTTATAGAACCCCTTATTAGAGCAAGACCCCTGCTCCTGCTTCACATGCCCAGCTCTTCCCACTCAGCTCTGCAGCTGCCTTGCTCCTTTTGTGCTGATTAATTTAACTAAACACTTTAATTGCGGGCCTTCCCTGAGTATTAGGCTCTGTTTGTCAGCATTTTTGCTATGAGCTGTGATAACTCTACCTTCTCACAGCCAGTGTCTCTTATGCCCATTTAGCAGATGGGGGCTGAGGCAAGGAGAGGTGTCCAGTCTAAGGCTAAGTAGTGATTAGTCTGGATTTCCAGAGTGCCGGCTTTTTTTTTTTTTTTTTTTTTTTTTTTTTTTTTTTTTTTTTT
>PVHY01011169.1:0-48965 GCA_004024945.1 Uropsilus gracilis | reverse complement strand
TGCCTGCCTGCCTGCCTGCCTGCCTGCCTGCCTGCCTGCCTGCCTGCCTGCCTGCCTGCCTGCCTGCCTGCCTGCCTGCCTGCCTGCCTGCCTGCCTGCCTGCCTGCCTGCCTGCCTGCCTGCCTGCCTGCCTGCCTGCCTGCCTGCCTGCCTGTCCGTCCTTCTATTCTCTTGTAAGAAACTATGAATCAATGTTTTCTGCAATATAGCTTTTACATATTTCAAGGTAGTATTACCACTCAGTTTTCTTTATCCCATATCATACCAGTTTCCCTACTGTTTCCATGTTAATACAGTTCTTCAATCATTTAGTCACATTTGTAACCATTCTCAGAAGTGCTTCTAAGTGGATAACATCTAGTGCTTCTAAGTGGATAACTATCAGTTGCACTAATAGTTCCCGTTTTCAAAGCAGTGATTTTAGCTATAAAATAAGTTTAAGCTTCTTTCTGCATTTATATGTGTATAAATCAACATGAATTGGTTCCCATTGTTTTTTAACTTTTCTACTCACACCTTATCTTCTTCTACCACGGATGATCTCCAGCCACACGTGTGCTCTGTGCACATGCAGAATATTAGGTAGTTATGCAAACACAGCTGCCCTATTCCATTGTGTGGCCACACACAAAAACACTCACATACAGGCATGCACACACCCTTTGCACACAGATAAATCCAGCCAGGGTGTTTATTTGAAGGGGTTATAGTGTGGTCACTCAGGTAAGACCTTTCTTGGTATAAGAGGCTCTGTTGTTGGGTGACACAAACACTCTGTCTTAGATTTAGAAGTGTCCTTGCTATGCCATGATTCTTTCCCATTTTCTTTCTTTGCTTGCCTTCTCTTCTATTTCAGGAAGTGAAAACAAGCCACATCTCCCCAAACAAGTCCTGTGTGGCTGGGATGGGGCAATAGCAAGTAACTGCCAACCAAGAAAGCCATTTACAAAATGTGAGACTACAGTACAAGTCATTAACAATTGGGGGTCTCCTTTTCCAAACATCTGACTCAAATCAGGAAGGAAAGCATATGTTTTGATACAAGTTTGAAAAGAATATGTGTTTCCCCAGTTTCTTACAGTTGTCACACGGGATACACATGCATAAAGAAAAATAATTGAACTCCTTTTATGAATATTTCACTGCATGAATAAGTTAAGTGAATTATAACTGATCATTTCTACCTGCCTTTCCTACCTGGTAGTAAATAGGAATCAATACTTTATTAACTTTTGGTATTTTTGGTATCTCTAGTGGGAATTGTGGTTCTGGTATATAGCATTTGCCAAATTAAAAAAAATGCCACAGTGAATAATGAATTCCACTAGAATTTCAAAGCTGAGTAATGAATTCCACTAGAATCTCAAAGCTAACTCGTGGCAGAGGTATCGGGCAGCAGACTTGACAAAAAGTTTTTGTCTTCACCAAATCACTCTGGTCAAAAAGTCACCACTCAGTTTCATCAAGTTAAATCTAATGGCAAATTATTAGTTTGTGAAGTTAATCAAAACCATTAAACAAATAGATGACAATAGACAGAACCATACCTAAATGTTTCAGTCATCTCTTCATTCAATTTGCAACAAAGATCATTTAATTTATCAAATCAGTTATTTATTTTTTTTTTTACCAATATATGCTTTATTATTGTTTTTTTTACATCATTTCAGTCCCTGGGGGTCACTCATCACCATCACCTCCCCTCCCCGCCCGCTCCAGCTGGTCCCCTCTCTCCCCTTGTGTAGTTTCATTTGGCTGACCATATATTAGTGAAACCATTTGGTTTCTGTCCCTTTCTATCTGGCTCGTTTCTGCTAGAATGATTTCTTCTAGGTACATCCAGGTGTCTAAATTCATCAAATTTGTCATTTTTAATTGATGAGTAATACTCCATTGTGTATATGTACCACATCTTTTTCATGTCCTCGCAATTATAAATAGTGCTGCAATAAACATCCGAGCACAGGTGTCCTTTTGTACCCACATTGAGGTCTCCTTTGGGTAGATTCCCAGAAGTGCGACTGCTGGGTCAAATGGTAATTCCATTTTCATGAGTTTGAGGGTCCTCCATACTGCTTTCCATAGTGGCTGGACAAGTCTACATTCCCACCAGCAGTGTAGGAGTGTTCCTTTCTCTCCATATCCACGCCAGCACTTGTTGTTACCTGTTTTTTGATGTGGGCCATTCTTACTGGTGTAAGGTGGTATCTCATTGTGGTTTTGATTCGCATTTCTCTGATTGCTAGTGATATTGAGCAAATCAGTTACTTTATAAATATTAGGAAGTACTATTTAATATCAATTGATAAACACCCTGAATAAATGAGTGATTGAATGAAATCATCTACTTCCTTCTCAAATTCTAACGCACATGTGTGAGTCACATTCTGCTCTTGTGAAACTGCAGACGCTGGTTCAATCAGTCTGAAATAGGACTTAAGACTCTGCATTTCTAGTCAGTTCCTAACATAGGTTGATGCTCCTGACCCCGGATTTTCATCTTGAGAACAAAAATGCAAAATAGCAGTGTCCTAGGAAGCTATGACAAACCATGGTTCCTGCAATATTGTTGAACTTCTCCCATTTTTCAGTGATATGATTGTTCAAATCACTCACTCTTTTGAAATCTTCCTCTCCTAATCTTTTAAATCAGGGCCAGATACCCACCTAGCTGCACACGATGTGAATCAAATGATCTAATGAATGAGAAAGCTTTTGACACCTTGAAAGTGTTCCGCACGTGGAACCCATTATTATTTTTGATTTACATTATTAATATTCATCCCAAAGGAGAGGTGATCAGAAAGGAGGATGTTTCTGTGAAGGAATCATAATTTTACTGGCAAATGAACACACATGAGTCCCCTCGGATGCGAGGCCTTAATGAAGTGCTTAGCGGAACATATGTGTGGTGAGTTCCTTAGCCACGAAAGCACTTAAATATGTGACCCAGTTTTCCTGGTTTACAACAGGGCACTCTTTCACTGCAGCATATTAATTATTATTTACAAGGTCATTGTAAAAAATGATATGTCCTTCTAGAACAAAGCCCCACAGCCAATATTTCCTGGAGAGCTCACAAAGAGGCTAGAAATTAGTGATTTATAGATCAGGAAATAACAGTTCATCAATGTTGCTGACTTCCTAAGCCACATTAAGCAGTTTTGCGTCACCTTTGGGTTGTCAGCTGTCTTTGTATTAATGGTGATACCTTCACGGGCTGAAACAGGATCTGCATTCTCTTCGCTGTGCTGTCTGGAACTTCTCCCAGCATGACGGGGCGGCCGGGGGCAAACTATAGCTGCCCATCCATCAGAAGCATCATGACTTCTAAACTCAAACACAGCCCATGGTCTCTGTGATCACAGGACCAAGGTCCGACTCCACTCACACCCAGCGGCTCACCCATGACTTTATGGCTTGTGGTTGTGTCTGTCTTTGGAGCAACACGTAGACCTTCCTTTGTGCACTGAACAGCAGGACTGAGCTCCATGGGACTTGGGGAGCCTGGAGGATAGCTTCATTTTTTTAAAATTAATTAATTTTAAGGGTTTTAGAATATTTTTTATTTTTTCTTCATTAATTTATTATTATTTTAAAAATATTTTGTGGGTACAATTTCTGTGTTTTTTTTTTTTTTTCACATTGTTATTGACCCTGGAGTTCTCTCACCACCTTATCACCCATGAGCCATCGTCTTAATGTTTTGTGCCCCTTCCTCCTCTAATTCCCAACCCCCTCTCATGCTCTGTGATTCAATTCTGCTGAAAGTTAGTTTTAATGGCAGATAGTCTTAAAGGGGAGCTGTGAATATTTAATGATTTGATACATAGGAAGTACAAAAGTAGGAAAAGAGAGAAGGGAAAACTAGAGGCCCTTTAATATACCTTCTTGATTGAACCGTCACCCCGCCCCCACACACCTTGCACCAGCTGTAATTATTCTTTTGCTTACATTCTTCCAAGAATGTCCTTGTGTTCCTCTTCCAGAGTGTTTAGCTATGTTTATTTCATCAATCTACCATTTGACTAGATCTTGTATGTATAGTTATTTATTCCTTATCTCTTCGTCTAGTGTGTCGTTTAGCATCCTGCCTTACTCACCTGGCTGCCTCCCAATGTGTCAAAAATCATGAATTTTCGTGGACTATATTATAACCAATGGATGGGCCACCACTGGTTTAGGGCTTCTCCGGTGACAAGGACGTAGGAATTGCATTGGAAGAGAGTAGGACAAGGATCATGCCTCAGATCACTATGGTGCCGTGAGGATGTAGAATAAAAGGATTCAGAAGCATTTGTTGAGAAAAACATTGAATCTGCTTGCAGGAAAATTTCTATGCAGACAAGTTGAGCTGCTGCATTAAGTCATGAGTATGTCATCATCGACTGCATCACCACACTGTACATTTCACCATCCCCTGTCCTGGTGTCTCTGAACACACTCTTCTTACAGCCACAGAAGACCTGCTCTCCAAGGGAATCTCATCTCAGCTGAGTGCTACCAGCCACTCCCCTCTCTGGAACAACTGAAGTTCAAGAGGGGTGGCTCCCCCACTCCTGTTTCCATCTTGCCATCATGCTGCGGTCACTAATCAGCAGTCCCATGATTTCTGAGTCCGAAGTCTACCTCTACGACTTTGCCTAGCTCAACTTCCCTAACTCAACCTATCAACTTATCTTCCTCTGTAATGTTCTCTTCAGAATGAACCAATCCTGCATCTCAGCTTCTAACATGCATGGATGAGGGAAAATCAGTGTCAAGACCTGAGAACTAAAAACTTGAAATGCATGCTTTTGTGTTTGGAACCATACATGCATCTTCCGGCCAAGATCAGAAATCCATGCAGCCTGGATGGATGACCTGCCGCCCCTCCCACAACCTGCTCTTTCCTTGACTCTCCCCAAGCTGCTCGCTCCACTTCACCGAGGCTCAACTGCTGGGAAACTTGACAAGTGTTTCTTTCTGGCCAACAGACGTTGTCATCAAGTTTCGCAGAAATTTCTCACTGTTCAGAAAGAGTTTATGCTTTACCAGAAGAATTCACCTTGGGGCCCTTTCAACTAACTAACTCTCCAAGGAAATTTAATATTTGATTCAACTGATCAAATTTAGATTTTCTCACATTTGGATAACATGTCTACAGGTCTGCCTCGCTTTACGTCACTGCTACATCCCTGACATGTGTGAAAGTCAGATGGTTATAATGGTTCAAAGGTATTAATTGGCTTGCTAAGAAAAACAAATACTTTCCTAGAGTAGTAATTACACCGAATAGATCTGTCATAAACTGTTGGGCTTTATGTAGTCAGTTTATTTACTTTGGGAGGCATATGCACACTTACTGGTGTGCAAGACAGGGAGGAGGGACTAGTCATCGCTGGCCCCTGCCAGGTGTCAGGAGCCACACCAGGAACTCTGGCTGCTGAGGGTTTGTTTTGTTTCGTGTGTGATGGGATAGAGGTCAGAAAAGCAATGTTCATTACAATCAAGGTGCTTTTGTTCCTCCAAACCTAATGTGTTTTCCCAACTTCCATTACCCAGGAAATTCACATCAGACAGGCGCCTAGCTGTTGTCTTCCTGCTCAGTCTCTTCCCATCCTTCACTTTTACCTTAGAGAGCTCAGAGGGACACATCTGGGGTCAAGTTATTTACTTTTAGGTCAATTATTGGTATGGAAGTAATGATTAGAATATATACATATATGCAAATACATATACATACACATACACATGTCTAGACAGGCAGATTTTTCTTTAATGGTATTTTAAAGTATGTTTTTATTGATTAGATTTACTTTTTTTACAACGTTGTATACCCTGAAGCTCTCCCATCATATCACCATGTCACCATCGTCCTGATCCTTTGTGCTCATCTGCATACTGATTTTGCCCTCCCTTGCTGGATGCTTTAGTTCTGTCACCAGTTTATGAGTTTTAACTTGTTCTTGTCCTTTTGTTTGTTTTCCCTATAGCCCACATATAAATAAGACCATCTGGTAATAATCTTTTTCTTTCTGGCTTATTTCCGCTAGCATGATACCTTCTAGCTCCATCTATGTTGCTGCAGGGGATGTGAGTTTGTCTTTTTTGATTGCTGAATAATATTCCATGGTGTAAATATAGCATAACTTTTTGGTCCATTCATCTGTTTTGGGGCATGTGGGTTGTTTCCATATCCTGGATATTGTAAATAGTGCTGCCATAAACATAGGCATGTAGGTTTCCTTTTGAATCAGTGTTGTTTATTTTTGTTGTTTACATATTATATATAACTAGTGTTTTCGTATCCTTTAGATAGATTCCAAGTAGAGGAACTGCTGGACCAAATGGCAACTCCATTTTTAGTTTGTGGCTCTCCCACACAGTTTTCCATAGTGGTTGCACCAGCTTGCATGTGACAGGGGCAGCTTTTACCTGACTTGGCTGATGTGATGTAGTTTCAGTGTCAGTAACCCCTCAAGCATCCCCTGTCCACATTTCTGTGTCAATCCTCTTTGCTACCATCTGGGTGGTTGCAGGAACAGCCTCTTGATCCTACTTCTCACAAAATGGAGGGTGGCCTACGGGCCACAGTTTCCACAAGCGTTTCTTAACTAGAAGCCTAATCAGGTGGGAAGGATACAAGAGAGCACTTAAGTGTATTAACACTTGGAGAGGAACTCCAGGTCCACCCTCCTGCATCTTCTGCAAGGCGCTCCCAGCCACTCCAGCGGCCCCAAGATACAACTGCAGCACTTGTGTTAACAACTTTAAGGAAACCAGACCCCAGGAAGTAGCAAGAAATGTCCCCTAGGGAGGCCTGGACATGGGGCTGGATGCAGGACTTCCTTCCCTCCCTTCTCTGCATCAATGAAATCTTCATTTCCTAACTCACAGGACACGGGAGAAGCCAAATTCCTGGTTTTCCACCTTCCTCTCTGGGTGGAAAAGACCCAGACAGAATTTATGCAGTAAGTTGTGTTGATTTTACTCTCATTAATGACTTCAGCTCATAAAAATAGCATTGGGGGTTTTAAAAAAATGTACCTGCAGAATAAACAAATACATGAACTCGTTTTTCATTCCAGAACATGGAGCAAACAAAATCCTCTGAGGAGGAGCGTTGAATTGTGTTGCACATAATATCACAGGTCAATAAATCGCGCAGCAGCTACGCAACTGTGTCTTTCGTCTAGGTAGAGGCTGGGTAATGACCTCACAGCTGATGGAAGTGAATGTTTATTTATTAAATAGTGGGGACCCTGCAATCATGCAAAAGATGCTGACTGAAATGCAAAGGAATGCAAAATAGAAAGTTCAGTTTTACGTTAAAGGGGACCAACCAGAAAAGGATGAAATCAATACCTATTTTGCATTGTGCTTCTTCCCTGATGCACACACAGCTGAACGCTCAGGCCTTATCAGACAAAGGGAGGTGGCTTCCTCATATGTTAGTCATGTCTGTTTGCAGTACAGGAATCTGTTGCTTTGTGCAAAGCCCCTGCTTGACACAGTGGCCTTGTTCACCTCCGCAGTCTTCCCTGAATCTGTCACTCCTGGTTCTGTCTCTCTGGCAGTTTGCACGTTCCCCATGGGCTCATCATCTGCCACTCACTCCACTTCTTCCCACTTGGCTACTCCCTGCATTCTTCAGAAGGACTCCCAAGACAGCTATCTTTGAGAAACCATTTTCAAATGACCGTTGATCTTAATCTCATTTTAGTTCCAACCTCTAATTCTCTTTAAGCCTCTTTTCCTTTTCATTATTTGTTTTACTCTACATTATCGACCCCAGAGTTCTCCCACCACCTTATCACCCATGAACCATTGTCTTAGTCTTTTGTGCCCCTCCTGCTCCCCTCCACCCTTACCCCTGCCCCCATGCTCTATGCTTCAATTTTGTTGAGAGTTAGTTTTAAATTTTTCTTGTCTGTCTGTCTGTTTTCTCTTTATCCCTCATATAAGTGAGATCATCCAGTATTTCACTTTTTCTTTCTGGCTTATTTCTACGAGCATGATTCCTTCTAGCTCCGTCCATGTTGGTGCGAATGACATGTTTGTCTCTTTTGATTGATGGATAATATTCCATCGTGTACATATATACCAAAGCTTTCTGGACCATTTGTCTATTTGGGGGCATTTGGGTTGCTTCCGTGCTGGTTATTGTCAATAGCCTTAAGCCTCCTTTCATTCCTATTTTCTGCAAGGTGTTATTTCTTCCCTTGTGTACAAGGTCTCCCCTCCAGAAACTGGATTACAGCACCTCAAAGGTGTTATTCACCCCTCTTTCTTCCTAGCCACTGGAGTAGGGGTTCAGGTGGCTGGTGTACAAGAACAGGGTGGACAGAGGGACTCATGCACTGAAACTACACGAGCTGTTACTTTTGCACCAGAAATTTTCCTTTGAGAAAGAGGTAAAATGTCAGGGATTTTCTTTCTTGTGGTTTTTTTTTTTAAAGTAACTATGTTAACTGGCTAATAAATAGTAGTAGATACAATTAGGAAGTTACCTGGGGCCTGCATCACATGGTATCTTGAAGGGACTTTGGTTTTCACCGAATACAATCACAAGTCACTAAATTGTGCTCAACGCGAAAAATAATACACACCACAAAGCTCAGTTTAAAATTGATTCTATTATCAACTCTCGCTCATGATGCGCATGGGTAAGTGAGTCATCAGGTTTTCAGCTCCTGTGGTATCGCCCCCTCACCATGATTTCCACCTGGGCCAGTGGGTGTGCACATGTGTGAGTGGGTTCACCTGGGCCTGGGACGGTGGAAATAAAAGGGTGACATCAGCCTGAGAAGAGGAGAACTCAAGTGGCTGTTTCCTTGCTGGCTTGTTCCCCCTGTTCACTATTAAAAGCCCTGTGAAGAGGATGCTGAGGATCCTAACCATCTTCTTTAAGCTGCTGGGACCAATGACAAGCCTACTCAGATTGGGATGGCTGCAAAAGAGTAAACTGCCACCATTACTCCATGAATGTGTGGTATTATTTTATATTATTAAAAAAATGAAATATATTCGAAGTTACTGCTCAACCTGAAACTTTGAACCCTATATCTACCTGTAACTTTACATGGTAGTACTTTATTATAATTATTGATTTCTGTCCTTTCCTGGTGACTTATCATTAATTAAAAATAGAACCTTTAGACTCAATATTTTCCACATTTACAAAAATCTTTATAATACAAATATAGACAGCTTCCATCTTATACAATAATCAACTATTAGGTAATCTTGCTTCATCCGTTCCCCCACCCAATCACATTCCACTCCCAGATTACTTATTTTTAAAGGTCATGCATCTATTTATTCATTCATTCATCCATCCATCCATCCATCCATCCATCCATCCATCATCCATCCATCCATCCATCCATCCATCCATCCATCCATCCATCCATCCATCCATTCATTCATTCATTCATTCAAATTTTAATTGATGTAGCATTGCAGTGTAGCATTATGTGTAATAGGGATGTATCACTAAGAAGTAACACCTTAGGCGCTGTATTATTCACAAGGAGCTGTCCAAAACAAACCCCATACAATTCATTCAGATGTGGTTCACAGAGAAGTCAAAGGAATAAACCAAACAAAGCAAAAATGAACTTCGAGGCTGTAGCAGACTCCTTTTTAAGCAAGTTTATTTCACACAATTTGCATACACTAAACTTCATCACTTTAAATGCACATTTCTGTGAATTTTGATGAAGCATACAATTGTGTATATACCTCCATGATTATTAAGATACTGGATTTTCCTATCACAGTGGAGTTCTCTCTCCCTTTCCTTACCTCCACTTTTGTTCTCTGCTATTGTTGTTCTCTATTGTTTTACCTTTATAAAAAATAAAGCCAATATATAGTCAGTGTATGAGTCTGACTTTTAGGCAAGTGGCTTCAAGAATAATCTATGTTGCTGAAAATATCCATATTCATTACCTTTTTTGAAGGGCATTATTCAGCATGTGGAGGTACCATTGTTTATCTGTTTACCACCTAATAGTCATATTTTCTCCAGTTTTTGGCAACCATCAATAGTCACCTTAAACATTCAGGTTTAGACTTTTATATGGATGTATATCTACATTTGTCTTCAGTAAATAATAAGGAGCTTGATGGATATATAATAATTCATATTTAACTTTACTAGAAAAATTATTTTCCAAAGTGCTTGAATTATTTTGCATTTTCACCAGCAGTGCCTGACCTTGCTAAATGTCCCATATCCACACCAGCTTTCTAATAAGAAGGACTGGGATCTTCTGTGATTTTAATGTGAAATTTTCTAATAAATAGCAGTGCTGATCATTTTGCTTATTTGCAAACTGTATCTGATTTTTTTGTGAAATGTCTTTTTAAACCCTTTGTTCGTTTTATATGATTTACTTTGTTCTTGTTGAGTTTGGTAGTTCTTTATATATCTTTATCAGATATATTTTGCAAATATTTTCTCCCATTCTGTGAATTGTCGCTTTATCTTCTTCTCAGTATCTTTTAAAGAGCAGCTGTTTTTCATTTGATGAAGTACATTTCGGGAGTGCAGAACTATTCCTGGACCTGGGGAATCAGGTAATTTTCCCATCTGTTTCTTGGTTGTCATCTCCCTGGTATCAGCTCATGCTCTTATCTGCAGGTGGTGATACTATTTAAGTTAATTTTTTTCTTCCCTAACCATCCCTTTTGATGATTTCTCCCTTTTGCATTCCTCTTAACCTCAAAAAACCCACTTTGGTTATCCGTGTCTGGTAGTTTATAATTATTTTACATTATCAGCTCAACAGCTTTAATTCTTTAGCTTTGCTACACACAGTCACATCAAGTTTTTTTCATTTTGCTATAAATGGTAACATTTCCTCTTTCCTTGTAGCTGAATAGTGTTCCTTTGTGTGGCTACACTTTGTCTTCTGTTTATTAATGCCTGTTTGGTTTTGAAGAGCTTTACATTGTTGAATTGTCTACTGTATAAATGCTCAGCGTCATTTTTATCATTCTGACTTTGCTACACATAATTCTCTTAAATACCTTCAGTCCTGTTGAGATTTATTCTTTATGGAACAAAAACACTAATTCAAAAGGACACTTGTACTCATATGTTTATCACAGCAAACAATTGCTAGGACATGTAAACAACCCAAATTCCCCCAAACTGATGAATGGTTGTGGTCTATGTACACAGTCAGTCAAAGAAGACAAACTTATGTCATTTGCAGCAACATGGACAGAGCTAGAAGGAATCATTTTAGTGGAAATAAGCCAAAGAGAAATAGGAGAAATCGTGATACGAGGGGTACAGGGAAAACAAACAAATGGACAAGAAAATTTTAAAGGCACCAAAAGAACTGAAGCATTGATCAAGAGATGGGGAGAAGAGTAAAATTGGCAGAGGGGGAGGGCACAAGAGATTAAGATGTTTCATGGGTGTATGGTGGTGGGAGGACCTCGGGGTAGATGATGTGAAAAAAATATGTATATATACACACACACATGCATGTGCAATTAAATTAAAAAATAAAGTTATATTTTAAAAACTTCCTTGTGTATGAGTGTGTGGTAATTACCTTTATGATACCGAGGTAGGTTCCTTGTATTTGCATCTTGTTTAGACATTTTTATCACAAATGGGAGCTGAACCCTATTAAATGTTTCTCTTCATCTACTGTTATTATATTCATATGATTTTTATCTTTACTTTTGTTGATATGGTTTAGCACAGGAATCGATTTACATATATTAAACCATCTTGGAGGCCTGGAATAATTCCTACTTGGTTTTGGTGTATAGTCATTATGATTTATTGTTTAGTAAACAATAAATCAGCCTGCTAACAATTTGTTGAAAAATTTTGCATAGATGTTCATCAAGGATATTGGTCTACCATTTCTTGCATTGTCTTTGTTGGAATCATAAAAATATCTAGGAAGATTCATTTTCCTTGTATTTTTAAGAAAAATTTGAGCTAGATGGCTACTAATTCTTCATTAAAAGCTTGATAAAGTTCATTTGTAAAATCATCTGGTCCTGGAATTTTTTCTTTCAGGAGATCTTTTTTTAGTCTTTTAATATCCATGTTTGTAATGGATCCATGTTTGTGTTCAGTTCATTTTATTTTCCTGGGTTGATGTTTATAAACTACATGATTTAGAAATTTGTCCATTTCTTCAAGACTTTCAAATTTTTTGGCATATGTTGTCTATAATATTTTTTAATGATTTTTTTTTCTGGGATGCCTGTAGTGATTTCTCCTTTTTGGGGTTCTCTTTATAATATAGTCTCTTTTTTTTATTAGCTTACCTAGATGTTTATGTATTTTGTTTATCTTCTTGAACAAGCTGTATGTTTCACTGATAGTCTTTTTGATCTCTATCTCATTTATTTCTGCTCTCTCTTTTTAAAATAATTTTCTTCCCCTACTAACTTTAAGTTTTATTTGTTAATGTTTTCCCAAAGTGCTTTAGGTGCGGTACGAGACTGCTATTTGGGATTTTATTGTTTCTTAATATTGACTGGTATTTCAGTTATCTTCCCCTTTAGAATCACTTTTCTGCTTCTTGTAAATTCTTATAAGTTTTATCATCATTTTCATTTTTCTCTAGTATTTTTCACTTTTGGCTTTAATTTCCTTTTTTATCCAATAGCTTTATGCAACATAGTCTTTAAATCTGCATATTCAGTTTTCCCTTGTTTTTCTCCTTTATGGTTGATTTCTATTTTATGGCATTGTGGTGACAGAAGGTAGTGGGTATAATTTCATTCTTTGTGGTTTTATTATAATTTGATTTATGTATCAAGATGTGGTCTACCCTTGAATATGTTTAACGTATATTTAGAAAAAATGTATATGTAGCAGTTTTTGGTGAAATACTCGATAGCGATCTCTTAGATCTATTTGGTATGGCTCATTTAGAGCAGTTTACTTATTCAAACATTGTCTTGTTGATCTGTCCATTGCTGTAAATGGGGTATTGAGAAACCTTATATTATTGTGTTGTGACCAAGATGTTTCCTAGGCCTGGGGTTCTCACCTTACCTAGGCAGTCACCTGTCACAATGTCGCAATGAGGGTCATAGAATTGAAACTCACACCTGAGCACACTAGACTGAATTCGTTAGTATTTCCTCCCCTTCTTCTAGGGCATCTAAACCTTACTTTCCTTATCCATTTCCACTTCCATGGCCTTGCTCTCATCCCCTAAACTCTTAAGTTTATTTTGAGGGTTAATATTTAGCTTTGAATGTCCTCTGAATATCACATGAATAGTTGCTGGGAAGTTATTCCTCTACATGGAATGACAGTTCAACTGGTTTGAGAATGCTTGTATGGTTTGCATTTTTGCTACCACCTTCCCCTTTTGTTTCTGCCTGATGGTCTTCCTTTTCTCTTTTCCAGAAACCAGCCCAACCTAGCTGCCTCCAGTGAACTTCCATCCTGCAGGTCACAAGTGATCAGATCTCCTCTTCTCTGCTCCCTAGATACCCTTTCAGGTGCCCAAATAGTGGGATCAGACTCCTCTCTACAAGAGCAAGCTGTAGGCTCTTGTGGCAGCTTTACCCTTGGAAGCATGTGATCTAGACTGGAGCAAAGAGACTGAGAAGCTACCAGAAGCTTTATCCAAGCTGCTTCTGGCTTCTTCTTTGGGGAGGAGCTCTCTGTTCCCCTCAAAGCTCTTTGCCTTTATCCCATACACATGCACTTCATTGAGCTGAAGCTGTACAGCCTTGCAGCCTTGATTTATGAGCCCTGTTTCTTCCCTGATCCCGGCTGGCACAGCGCTGGAGGCTTTTCTTTTATGTGTCCGTGTTAGGGGATAAACTGGCGACCAGCTGTTGGAAACAACAGGTTTAAGAAAATAATAAAAATGAAAATACTCGTGGACTATCCTGTCGTTCTAAGTTTCTGGTACCTGCCGTCAGCCTTGGTATAAACAAGGGAGTCTTTCCCCTGAGGAATGAGACTTCTCTAGTCAAATAGATTTATATTGTGCTGGAGTGATTGGTGGGTACCTCGGGGGTGGGGGGGCTCGCCTGAAGGCTAAGTTAATACTTGAGACTGTTAGAATAATAACTCACATGGTCCTCACCCCCATCACCCCTGAAGGGTGCTCAAGTAGTACAAATGTAATGTACGCTCGAGCCTGGAGCTCCTGCTAAATCCAGCTGCCTCTAGAATGGACGGTAACACCTGGGAGAGGCTGGATACGGAGAAGCAGGACCCTAGGAGGCTCCCCACCCACATGAGGCGCCACCATGGGGGAAGAGCTGATGGTAAAGGCAAGAGGCCAGTGTTTTGGGGAGAGACGTACTCTCACATACGTGGACAGTGTTGAGGGGACGGCTGGGCGTTCTCTTTAATATCCATTCAACTCTGGGTGTTCTGTATTCACAGTCATCTTTTTCTTTTTTAAAAAATCATTTATCTAGTTATTTTTTATTGATTCACATATAGAAGTTCTGTGCACTTTGCTAGTGTCTCGTGTACTAAATTTTTGATACAGGTCAGCATTTATCTGCTTAGATGTTTATCACATGGTATGTTCTGTACTTTGCTGAAAGATTCAGAATGGTTTACAATAAAATGCATGTAGAATCAGACAATTCTCTCTCTGTGTAAAGATTAAGAATTTATTATTAGTGCAATCGGTCAGAGCGTGGTACTTATAAGAATTTATTATTGTTACTTTCACTTATGGATGCAAAATGCCCAAGACAAATTTTAAAGAAGTGCTATAATTCTATCAAGGTGAAAATAAATGGTTACAAGGAGTCTTTCTTCCCAAAACACAAGGACAATTTGACTTTCATTCATAAAGAGAGGTAAAATATTAGATTGGTGCTTCCAATAAACATGATTTTAATACCAGTAAATATCACAACAGCAGCAATGTATTCAGTAAACTTCCACTTGTCCATGGCCAACAATCATAATTTCATTTATAAAGGAGGAAAACCAGTACAATTATACATTTATATAGTGTCTATCAAATCTATATTATGACATTTATGACAATTATTCTATAATTAACCAATGTAAGATAAAAACAATGGCAAGTGTGAGGGTTTAGTTATATAGTATATAGTCATCTATTTCTTTTTCCTTTTTACAAAATCATTTAGTTATTTTTTATTGATTCACATATAGATAGGTAATATTTAAATGGAGAGTGAAAGTCATGTAAACATATCAAAGTCTTAAGCCAACATTTGTCAACTAAGTTGCTCAGGTTGTTAGTTCTGGAAGGTGTATTACTTGAAAACATTTCTCAGTAATCAAACAAATTAAGCAAACTTTGAGTGAAGAAAGGCTAACAGATTTTTTTTTTACTACAAATTCCCCAGACCCCTTAATTTGTTAAAAGAGTATATATAAACTTGCAAGAGAGGGACGGCGCTATGTTTTTTCTCATGGTGTTCCACAGAACACAGTTTATGAAAAATGGACCTATGCCAAAATGATTTCTGGAACAGAGCAGCAATGTAAACTCCAAACTTTTTAGGAATCAAGGCAAACTGAGTATTTATGAGGAAGGAATAGCCTTGCTCTTTAGATAAGAATGACATTTATTTTTGAAAATAACCTTTAAAAGGGATTTATACCATGAATCCTTCAAAGGGTACCTAGTAACATGCTGTATTTTGTTCACAAACAGTGGTTTGTAGAAAGATAGACATGCTTCTAATACGGCTATTTCTTATTTTGACCCATAATATGAACCAGAACATTCCGGAGAGAGCATGCAATTAATAAAATACAAATTCTAAGAATGGCCAGATAAAGTGTCAAACACCCATAACATTTTATTTTCAGATAAATAGCTTTCTAGTATATCAAAATTTCTCATTATTTAGTTCATATTCAAATTGAACTGGTGTCCTGCATTTTTATTGGCTAATCTAGCAATCCTTCTAGAAGGTCAAGGTTTGAGTCCCGCCTCTGAATCACACTGCCACCCCCACAGTACAATAATCTTCACGCATGGCATCATCACAGCCCTCTTCCAATTAACCCACACTGATCGGAGAATCCACAAGTTGTCGAGTCTGTCTTCGCCTTTCCCACTGTCAAATCTCAAGTGTCCAAACTCTTATCTCTGCATTTCCCTGGGAAATGGACCAGCTGACCTTTTGGAATATCCTCAGCTGGCATTAGCCTTTCCCTGAAGTCAGTGGTCAAGCTTACGAAGAATATTTATTTGGTTGTCATGAGCCAGCAAGGACTTTTGCCTCCGAGGCAAGTCCCTTAGTATTTATCACACCATCTCTGTACTTGTAGTATATTATTAGCCTTTTATGCCTTCTCTGTCACCTGTTGAAATGAGAACGCAAGGTCTCTGGGCCTCTGAGTCCTGCCCCTTCGATTAACTTAAGTCACACCAGATGTGGCCCTTTGCTGCTTAGGAAGGCTAATTGATTTCACTAGACACAATACTTCCATTGTTTTTTTTTTTTAAGTGCAAATAAACAGTGTGGTGAATTTTCTCTTCCTCCTCCTTCCCTTTTACGGAAGAGTTGAAAGTTATTTCATTAAAAGCATCCAGAAAGTGTAACCAAAAAAACTACGGGTAAAGTGCATCTACTACTCAAGGAAAAAAAACGAAGAAAGGAGGATAGAGCTTTGCAAGGAAAGGGGAGGAAGCCTCTCCAGGCCTAGCAGTAACTCTGATGGATGGCTGGTGTGTGTAAGACATTATTATTTGTGATGTGAACGCAGGGGGCTGGCCGCCGAGTTGAGCAATACACCTGCTGAACTCCAAGAAGCCAAAACAGCTGCACACATTGATTTAGAAGCTTGCTACTTGGGGCTCCAGGAACGAATCAAGCGACAGCTCATAAAAAAAGAGGGTTTTATGATCCCTCCTCCCTTTCTGTAAGCAAAAGGCCACATCATATGTTTTCCTAACGCAGTCATAACTCAAAATTAAATCCCAACCCAAGGTGTCAGCCTGGTGCTGTGTCAGAATCGTAATGGCTTGTTGTAGAGGTTGCCATGGGGATGGTGGAGCAAGGGTGGGGAGAGGTCTTGGGAGGTGGGAAGGGGTAAGTAGAGCTTCTTTGCCTCCATGTGCAGGCACTTAAGAACAATTAGCGTAGGGGTTTCCTTTGTTTCCAAAAAATTCGCTCACTAGCTGGGTTTAATTGGTAATTTTATGCTAATTAGAGTGAAATTGGTAATGTTACAATGCAAAGCACCGGGGAGCTGGGGAGACAGCTCATGAAAGGGAGTGAGGGTGTGTGGTAGGGGGCCTGTGTTTCCAAGGTGAGGCAGCCTGCCTCTCACACTCCACGTGGGTGGTTGTTAATGTAACATGGGATGAGTAGAAAGGCTTTAGGTAATGTTCAATGAAAGTGCTTAGTCATGGGGCCAAGAGACCTATCACGAGCCCTTCACGAGATCCGGGCTAAGGCCCAGATACTTGGGTACCCCAGGGATGGCAGACGAATCTCCATGCAATGCTCACCCCAAAGATAAGGCAGTCAGCAAGGGTGTTGGGGAAGCTTTTCTGTAGGAGGTGATGGCCTTTTGGATTCCACTCTAGTCAAGTAGCCAGTGAGCCTTGGAACGTGGTGTGATGAATTCCCATCAATAAAGAAAAGACTCTGTGAGTGAAAAACACTGGCTTAAGCCTCAATGATAACAGTTCTTCCTCAGCACCATCTCAATTACAGAATCAGACAGTGCTCTTCTTCCAGGGCCCACAAAGGCATCTCTCCGGGATCCAGACATCAGAGTGGGCTCTCACCTTGAATCGTCACCTGTCAATCTGTCTACGTCACTCATGAGGTTGACCCATCTCCAGCTCGCATGCTTTCCTGGATCCTGCATTTCCTCTCACCTGTGTGAGTTAACTGTTGTCCCTCTTGGTCCCTGAGTCATTTTCATCTCGTTGTCTACCTTTTCGTGGCTCAATGTATGTCATAGTAAAGCTCAAGCTATTAGATAAAGGTTGATTTCCTTCCTGCATTCAAACACTCTCCTTCCTTCTTCCATACTGTCCCTGAAGTCTACAACCTCCTTCTCAACTTGGCTGGCCTTTCCTAACCCTGGCCACAGGACCTCAGGCATCGGCTACAACCTCTCCCGTTCACGATCTCCTTCCCTCTAGTCTCCAAGCTCTTGTTCCTCAGATCACACCCCCAGCACCCTGCTGCCAGCCTCCATCCCCCCCCCCCCCAGTCACAACAAGTTTCCCAAAGCTCCGATGACTTCCTTATTCATCGCCCATAGAATAAAATTCACATCTGGTTCTCCAGCATGAAGGGGCAACTCTGGTCTTTTGAACTCCATTTCCTACGGGTAAAAGACAAATAGGTCATGTGAGCAAAACTAACAGTAGATAATAGAAAAATCCATCCAAGTAACGCCTCCATAACTGTCCTCGGCATGTTCCTTGAGCATTTTCTCTCTCGTTACAGGTTCCTATAAAGGAAGGATGGTTGCTCCTTCTGCAGACAATGAAATTGAAGGCCCATGAAGCTGTGATTCTTGCCCAGGTTAACAGGTGTTAACCTGGAATGTCGATTCTTGGGAACTGTACCCTCCTGTTTTGAGAAGGCAGATTCACAAAGCAAACACCTGTGACTCAGGACGAATCCCAGGAGGGGCTGGGGCTCTGGGTGAAGGGCCAGACACTCTTTCGACTGACACAGACTCCACCATTTTCCCACCCTAGGATCCATGTAGAGACATGACCTGGTTACCAGATGGGAACTGGAGCGCATCCAACTCCTCAGGCCCCAGCGCGTGGCTGCCTTTCACCCTCCTTCACCCCTGGCCCCACCGAGGGCTCAGGCCATGGGAGTGGCCAGCAGGATAGTGGATGCTCCAGCCTGGGCGCCCCCATTGCCAGGCCTATTGATCTGATGCCCAGGGTGGAAGGGGACAGGTGCGTCCCATTGGGTAGAAATGGGCCGGGGTGGGGGGGGAACTCTGAAGGAGAAGAAGCTGGGCAGAAGCCAGCTTAGACGTGCTGGTGCCAGCCTGCCGGCCTCTGCACCCCTGAGACCCGCCTGGGCCGCGCGGGCTGGCTCAGATCTCCTGGACGCTCCCACTGACCGCTCACTTGGACGCAACCAGCAGCTGCCTTGCAAGGGAAAAGACTGAAAAAGCTTCGCAGAGAAGCTGAAGAGCTTCAGGAGGCTGGGCTTGCTGCCCTCGCCTCAGGCCAACACTGCCTAAGGGTGCACAGGGCCGGACCTGGGGTGGCAAAGAATGGGCCATTGTTGGGCGGGACCCGGGACTCACCCAGGGCAGAGCCACCACTGACGGGTGCCCAGCGCTGCTGAGGGGGCACAGGAGCCCTGCCTGGGTCACCTCTGAGAGCTGCTCCGGGCGCTGCTGCCTCTGCGACTGGTGTCCAGTGCCACCAACCCGACTGTCGCACCGCTACTGCTGTGGCTGCTGCCAGCGCATCCACCTGCCGCAAGCTGGCCCGCTGCTCACTGCTGCCACACGCTCCGGGCCCTTCTTGACTGGACAGTGCCATCTTGGATGGTGGCCTTGTGTTTAGGACTTCGGCTGCAGTGGACACGGCCTGGGTGAGTAGCTGGCCATCTGTGGCCTTGAGCCTCTTAGTTTTCCTCATCTGTTAAGCCTCATTGCTGGTCCCTGAACTTGAGTGGTCTTGCCATTGTGCATGGGGGTGAGGAGCGCAGACAGCGCCCTGGCCTCTGTGGCCGCTGTCGTGGGGTGGCTGCAGGGCCACGTGCCCTACGCTCTCCGACCTCTCCGACAGCTTCGTTGAGGACATGAAATTCCGCCCCAAACCAGGCTTGGTTTGTGGGGTGTCTGATGTCTCCCCAATTGAGGGCCCTTTGCATTGGTGTGTGGTGTGACTCGTCAGAAATTCAACAAGACACAAAGAAGCTGGTGCACCAGGGTCCCCAAGCCAAGGTGTCAGAGAGACCCAGAGACAACCTTTTACAGGGCAAAACCACCACTGCCCCCCATTGGGAGGCAAGCAAGCAGGTGTTGGATACATTCCCATAACTATAGGACACAGGCCCACGTTCCCAGGTTAGCTCCCTTCTTCTTGTGACATATGCTTTGGTCACTGGCCTGTGGGTAAATGATCATCAGCGCGTACTTAGGTTTTAGTGACTTGCAAGGTACTACCTGTCCAAGAAGGACAAGAAATGTGTTTTAAGCATCTGTCTTCACGCCTAGTGGTATATATTTCTATCTGTTTGAGATTCCAGGTTTCATGGGGAAGGGCAATCCTAAAGTTGTGTATGTAGCAGAAGGACATCCCTGAATCCTTGAATTAAGTGCCTTTGTCACATGAAAGCTTTGCTGAGTGTGACATTGACACCACTGTGAATTGTCATACAAATGTGTCACCACAACGGAAAGAGGACAAACATTCTGCCAGCTATGAAACCCTTGCCCTAGAGAAAAACAGCAGCTTCAGTAATAATGCAGACTGGGAATTCTAGTTTTGGAAATAGATTGTTGAGTAATTTTATTTTATTGGTGATAAGGAGAAGCACAGGTCATGGAAGGTATGGAGGGATCCCGGATTTGGGCAGTTATAGGTAAAGGAGTTTGTCAAATCCCCAGTATAAAATATCAAATCCCATGTCACCTGTGGCGATGGTTATGTTTGTTGGTGAGATTGACATACTAAACCCCATAAATCCAAAAAAATAATGAATTTGCTTAGCATAAAGTTTAGTTATCAGATCAGTGAGAGATGAGATCTGAAATGGGTACATTTTGTTGAGTGAGAAAAAAATAGTTTTTATTTTGCATGGGGTGTTGCCAGAAAAACCTGCTTCCAAGATGGTGAAATATATGGTATATAGCAATAAAAACAAATGAATAAGCAAACAACAAGAGAAATGGAGTCTGAAGGAAAAAAATATATTGGAGATGGTTGCAGAGGCTAGATGGTAACATATTCCAAAGATATATTTCCTTTAGTTGACTCTCTGCCTTTGTTAAATGAATCATTTGGGCATTAAAACTTCAAGTTAATTGAAGTAGATCACATGTGTGTGTGTGTGTGTGTCCAAAAGCATGCGTTACTTCTGAATGTTCAATTCTGCTATCTTAGTTCAGCCTCTGGTTTGGATGACTGTCTCTATAATTTGTTGTGTGACAAGGAGATCTATTAGGTCTTTCTGCTTTGTGGTTTTCTCAATTATGAAATATGAAGATGATCATAGAAATTTCACAAGTAATTGATGCAAAGTATTTGATACATTTTGTACATATAAAATGCCAAATGCTACATAAGAGAGCTGTATTTCTAAGAAAATGTTATCAAATGTTTTCTTTAAGAAGATTGAATTTTCCCACAGGGTGCTCCTAAAGTTAATCTGCTATATGAATAAATTATTCATATGGGTGCTATGATATCTGCCAGGTTAAGTGACTTGATGACTTATTTTCATTATGGCTATGACTCCCTCTAATAGTATTTCATTATTCTGTGTTTTTAATGATCTGAATCCCATAGGAGACATTTTCAAAGCATTCCATCATCTCTTATAGTCTTAAGACTATAGTTATATAAGTCTAACCAAGGATTTTCTTTTTCTTATTGTATTATTTTTTTTATTGAGCTAACCTTGCTTTCACTGTATATGATCCCTGTATATGATTTAGCATATAGATTCCCATCTCTTCAGATGTATGTGACCACATCATATCTACTGTCAAATCATTCATAATTCTCCACCATAGTTCATTGTATCAACTCCCACATTTGTTGTAAGCCCCCCCCAAGTAGTCTCAATTCAACAATCATATTTCTAAGTTTTGTTTTGTTCATATTTTACTGAATGGTGATGCCATCCTGAATTTGTCCTTTCCTTCTGACTTATTTCACTTTACACAGTTGCCTCCAGTTCCATCCATGTTGTCATAAATGGCAGGAGTTTTTTTTTTAATTAATAGCTAAGTAGTATTCTGATGTGTGTGTATATGTGTGTGTGTATCATGTCTTCTTTATCAACTCATCTGTCACTGGGCACTTAGGTTATTTTCATAACTATTATAAATATTCCAATGAGCATAGGAGTAGTACACATAGCCCTTCAAAAATAGTCATCAATGCATTTAGAAGAAATCATATTAGCTGAAACAAGCCATAAAGAAAAAGGCAGAAACCAAATGGTTTCACTAATGTATGGGATATAGTGAAAAAAATAAAATAAATAAAAGCCTTGAGGAAAGTCAAAACAAGCTAAGCACCAAAATGAAGCGCACAACTATGAACAGGAAGGAAAGGGGAGGAAGAGAGGGGAGGGAGGGGGGGGACAAACCCTTGAGATTATATATAAATAAAGAAAAAGAAAAAAAATAGTCATCATCCTTCCAGATTTCAAAAGAGGCTACAAACCTGTGATAATCAAAACAGTGTGGCATTGGACTAAAACAGATCACATTTAAATGGAGAGATTTTCCTTCTGGGAAAGCTCTTGGGCATTATTTCTTTGAATAATGCCCCTCCCACTTTTCTTCTTCTGAAAAACCTATCAATGCAAATTCTGTCCTTTTGATGTTCCACAACTCTCTTGTCTTCATTTCTTTAAACTCATTTTTCATAGTCTCATTTTGGATATTTTCGACTACTCTACCAATTCACTGATCTGGTCTTCTGCTTCATTAAGTCTGTTGTCTCTATAGTTCTCCCACCAACATACACTTGTGAACCATCACTCTAGTCCCTAGTACTCTTGCATCCCCTGTTTTGACCTCTTCCCTCCTCTTGCTGTACACGTCAGAACTATGGTCAGCTTATAAGTTTTGTCTCTTCCTTGACCTTTTGTTCAGTTTCTTTAGATCCCATGAATAAGTGAAACCATCCAGTATTTCTTTTTCCTTCAGGCTTATTTTGCTTAGCAATATCTTTTCCAGCTCCATCTAGCTGCCACAAACAGCATGTACTTGCTTTTTTGATTACCAAGCTGTATTCCAGTCCGTGTATATACCACAACTTTTTAAATTCAGTCAAGTCTTGCGACATTTTCCTAACAATTGAACAAGCAACCAAATATAAAGTTTGCAGGGCATTCTACCCTATTAATCTACACTTAGCTATTAATAGAAGTAAAATTGATCTGTCATAACACCACATATTTTTGAACTTGAGAGAGTGTGTGTGTCTTTGTAAAAGTGGGAATGGGCATAACAAAGGAACCAAGAAAGTGAGAGAAGAAAACGTGAAAGGGGATTCAAAGGAGAAAGTACTTGAAGACAGATGCCTCCTACTAGAGGCCTGTTAATTTGTATGCACATGTGTAAAGTTGTTCATTATACACTTAAGCTTTTTATCAGTCACTCAACATGTGTTCTTGGGTGCCTGCTGTGAGACTCACACCATTCTAGAGATTATGAAGTTGACCCCAGGGGTGAGCTTTGCACTGGATAATTCTACCAGTGACCTGATACAGCCTTTTTTGGAATAAGATTCTGGCAAAGAGAAAAGGTGAAAGAGAGGAGCCAGAAGGTTCCCACATGCAACTTCAGATGATTGAAACCATCCCCTCTCCCTTGAAACACTCATTCTGACTTTACTGTTGGCAGATAAAGGATCATTCTTTTCCCTCCTCTCCATGTGGAGATGCTTTGTAGATTATCTGCTTTCACCAGAGAACATGTCTCTGTAAGATGGAGTCACCATCCTGTTCTTCTTAATGGTTTATTGGGCTGAATAGAGAAGAGCCAGGAAAGAAGAGGCCATTGAAAAAAGAAAGGAGGCAGGATTGTGAAGTGAAAACCACTTTTCTGGGTTCTCTTTCAGAGCCAAAGATCTTCAACTGCAAAACAGGAATTAGTGACCTGCCTCCCAGCAGGAAAGCAAATACTGAAGTGACACCTGTAATCTACCAACTGGAGACCTGTTACTTTGCATGAAAGTGCCTAAGTTATTACTCTAATTATATCATTATCACTATTAAAATGAATCACATTTGATATGTCATCAAGTCAAATACTTTACTAAGCAACTGGCACGGTTTTATTTAATTAGTTTATTTTTTGCGGTAACATTGGTTTACATCACTGTATGTGATTTGGATGTATTGGATCACACCCTTTCAAAGGTATGATCTTATTTAATGCTCATGAATCATTTTAGATAGGTAATTTTGTTCCTACCTTTCAGATTAAAGCACCAAGATTACAAAGTTCCATTCAAATACAACAGCCCAGAAAATTAAGCATTTTTAGTATTTTGTCTTAAAATAGTGATAATTTGCTTATTATTTCCCAGCTTGAATTCCTCTTATTTTGTCCCATTGCCTAATTACTCTAGTTATGATCTCTAGCACTATGCTGTATAGTATTGGTAAAAATGAATACTCTTGTCTTATACACAAAATGAAAGGAAAGGTTTGCAGATTTTTCCACATGCATTCACTGTGGGTTTGTCATATATGACTTTAATTATTTTGAAATTCCTTCTGTCTCAATTTTTGAGAATTTTTATTATAAATGGATATTAAATTTTGTCACATGCTTTGTCTCTGTTTCTTTGATGATTTTTATCTTTCCCTTTGTTGATGTGATGAATTACATTGATTTATTTACACATATTGAACCATCCTTGTATCTCTGGAATAATCCCACTCAGTCACAACGTATGGGCCTTTAGTGTATTGCTAAATTTAATTTGCTAAGATTTTGTTGAGGATTTTGCATCTATGTTTATCAAGGGTATTGATCTATACTTTTTTGTTGTTGTTGTGATGTCTTTGCTTTCAGAATAGAGTAACATTGACATTATAAAATATGTTCAGAAGCATGTCCTCTTCAATTCTTTGTAAGAGCTTGAGAAAGATAAGTATTAGGTCATCTTTGAAGATTTGGTAGGTCTCCCTAGTGAAGCATCTATTCTTGTACTTGGTGTTTTTTATTATTTGTTTGTTTTGAGACTTGAAGACTGAGTTTCATTGCCTATAGTTGGTCTGTTTATGTTTTCCTTTTCCTCCTGATTCAGTCTTGGATTCTACAAAAGATTGTTTATTTCTTCTAACTTGCACAATTTAGCTGCATAAAAAAAAGGTCATGGTAGTCTTTTACATTCCTTTATTTTTGAGACATCCATTTAACCTCTCCTTCTTCATTTCTAATTCTATCGGAATCTCTCATTTTTTAGTCTACTTAAAGTTTATTTGTCTCTTCAAAGAAAGACGTCTGATTTCATTGATTTTTTTAAATGTCTTTTTCTATTTTTAAAATTCATTTCTAATTTTTATTACTTCCTTCTGCTGAATTTTGGTTTCATTTTTTCCTTCTATTTCTAATTATCAAGGTGTAAGTTTAAGTTACTTAGATGATTGATTTGAGATTTCTTGTTTCTTGATGTAGACGTATACTTTTCTCTTAGGTTCACTTTTGCTGCATCCCATTAGCTTCTGGTTGCTTGTACCTTCATTCTGTCTGTGCCCAGGTAGGTTTAAAATTTTACCTTTGATTTCCAAATTGACCCAAGAGTTATTTAGTACCATGTTGTTTAGGATCCACATTTCTGAAGTTTTTTTTTAATTTTTTTTTCCTGATCTCTTTTTGGTATTGATTTTCTATTTTCATGCCATTGTAATCAGAGAAGATACTTAATGTGATTTCATCTTCATGAATTTAAGATGCTTGCCTTTTGAGCCAGTGTGTGGTCTATCCTGAAAAATGTCCCATGAGCATTTGGGGTGGGGGGGTTGTGTAGTTAGCTTTTTGGAGGGTAGTGGAGTGCTCTATTAGTGTTGTTATTTTAGCTTATCTGGTCTAATCCCTCCCTTAAAGCTGCCGTTTCCTTGTTGATTTTCTTTATTGTTAACGTGTCCCTTGACACTTTGTCTTCTCCCTTACTCAGAATTCAGACTGTGTGGAACACCTCCTCTGGTGTTTCTTTCCCCTCTTTAAGAACATGTGTCCTTACAGGGTTTTTGCTCTCCCCTCCCATGGTTGAGTTGGCCGCCTGCCAGTCATGTCCCACACCAGACTACTGTCTCCAAATGCTTTACTCCACCTACTTCCTGTTCTCTGAAGCATAACTCTCCTCTATTCAGTCTGTGTATCTGATGCTCAAGAGGTGTTTCATTTTCACCCTAGACACAGTACACTCTCAAGGCAATTTCCCTTTGGTTGGTTGTTAGATATTTCTCTTGGGAGTGAAGCAAGGAATCTTCTCTGTTGCCATCTGGTGATGCCATCAATAAAACTTAGTTTTCTTCTCATCTCTGTGGGTGTTCTACAAGTCTTTTCCCATTAAAGTTGAATTAGAACACTCTTACACTGCTGGTGGGAGTGTAAACTGGTCCAGCCACTATGGAAAGCTGTGTGGAGGCCCCTCAAATGACTGAAAATGGAACTACCATTCGACCCAGCAATCCCACTACTGGGAATCCATCCAAAGGATACAAAAGCACTCATTCAAAAGGACACCTGTAGCCGGCTATTTATCACAGCACTACTTACAATTGCCAAGATATAGAAACAACCCAAATGCCCCCAAACTGATGAATGGCTGAAAAAGATGTGGTATTTTTACACAATGGAATATTATTCTGCAATCAAAATCAACATATATGAGACATTTGTGATAACATGGATGGACCTAGAGAGAATCCTATTAGCAGAAATAAGTCAAAAAGAAAAAGTCAGAAACAATATGATCTCACCTATAGATGGGATATAGGAATAATAAACAAAAGGTCAAGAAAAATCCAGAACACATACACACACTTATATGCATGAATATGTAAACAAAATGAATGATTAAAAATAAAATAAAAACGAAAAGTGGAGAATAAAAGAAAAAAATGTTGAATAATAAAATTTCCAATTTCAGTATTTAGTGAGTATATCCTGACAGCTCTTGTCCACAAGGAAGGTCTTGATCTATATTAATGTGTAATGTGGTTGTGTACCACGTTAAGTGTTAAAAATATGGTGTGGGATTGTGCCTCTATCTGTTGGACTTTCAGCAACTTATTGTCTCTGTGACGTGATGTTCTCATTTATAAATTGGAGATAATTACCATAAGGACTGTTTTAGGATGAACTTAGAAGATGCTTGAAATAGACATAGCAAATATTGAAAAAAAAAGTTTGGAAACTATTTCCTTTTTTATCTTTATATTCATTTAGTGCTTAATATAACACCTGTTTTCCAATAGGTATTCAAATAAATGTCTTGAATTAAAATGTCGCCAATATGGCATCAGAAGTTTATGTATACAGAATATTTTTATTAGCCTGTTAATGATATTTCTAAGTATTTCTCAGAGTCATCTCTTGCACTTCAACTCCACCCTAATTCTGGCTTTCATAATCTCTTGCATAAACTATTGCAATAACATATAACTCATCTTCTTGGCTCCAGATTCCTGCTCCAGTTTATCCTACATATTGTTACAAACCTTGTTTCCCTAAATACAGTCTTGCTGATGAATTCCACTTTTCAGAATCTTCAGGGGCTTCATGTTCCCAGAAGTTTAAGCCCAAGTACCTTAGTGGTTTGCAGACTGCCCCTCTAGAATCAAAACTGATCTTTCCATCTTCAGAGACTTATCCTATCATTGTCCTCTGGCCTACTTGCTAGTCCCTGACATATACATATTCTCACGTTTTTATGCTTTTGTTCAGGTAATTTCCAAATCAAGAAATATACTCCTCATGTCCAGCCTAATAGAATTGATCTAAATAAGACTTAATTTAAATGCGAACTCCTCTGTGAAGCACTCTCAATCCTGCACTAAAAACAAAACCAAAACAAACAAAAAACCGCTTTCTCACTTTATTTTATTGCTGTCAAGCATCAGATTACTCTCTTCAAGCATCAGATTACTCTCTAATATTGCATCTCAGATAAAATAAACACACCTCCAACTAATGACAAAAACAGTTAATTATTCATTTGCGTAATGAAGAATACATTTTCAAGAATCTGTTAGACTTACTTCAAATCCAAGCTAGCTGTATAATCTTAAAAAATATGTAGCCCCTTGATCTTCAATAGCCTTATCTATAAAATAGAAAATAATTCTACTGGTGTAAAGAGTACAGTAGGAGATATGTTTAAAGCTCTTGGTTCAGAGTAGCATGTGACCCAGCACTGTTACTTGTGTGGAAGGCAGAGCAAGTATGAGACTTGGAACTATGCAGACTGAAGCCCAATACCAGTTTAAATGATTGTATAATATATTTATAATCATGCCCTATAATTACATTGCATTTATCTTTAGGCAAGCCACTTAACTCCTCAGTTTTTTTTTTTTCCTACTGGTGCTAATCATATTGATTATAGGACTTTTGTTGGAATTAGAAAATAACAGTGAATCCTTAATAAGTACATCATAGGAATGAGAAAATATTTTAAATGTTTTTCGTGCAAAAATTCATTTTATTCCCACATAAATTTTATAAGGTGGATGTTAATCCTGTCCCTTTTCTCTGGATTAGAGAATTGAGACAGAGAGGTAAATTGCTCAAAACCAAACCCTAAAGAAATGATAGTATTATTGTTTAAACTTTAGAGTCTAGATTCAGGGTCTAAGTTCTCATAACATGCCTGGCATCTGGCAAGTTTTTAATGTTTGCTGTAATGAATGTTAAGTGTCCCCTTCTTCCTTTCTCATTCCCCGTGTCAGGAGAGAAACCATGTTTTAGTGAACTACACCACTTTGGCTCATAGCACTATTCTGTGCTGGAGTTAGGTTCAATGTTCTCAAAAGACAATTGTATAGCTTTCTTCCTAACTCTACCTCAGCAAAATCACCTCGGTAGCTTGAAATGGATTATGGGAAAACACTTTCTTCAAAGGAATAGGTCAGTGCTAAAATGAGTTCTGGACTTCACAATTAAATCAATAAATCATTTTTGGGGGGGTTCAAGGAGGGTTTCCATTATTTGAAATCCAAAGAGTCTAAGACAACAGCTACCTTAGATAGTTCTGATGTTGGGGAGGGTTGAGGAAAGGAGAATATGCCACAATGCAATATCCACAGAATTCATTCTCTAGGGAGATTCTGCAATATTGTGATTACCACTAGGTCTTATTTGGGGCGTGGTGTTATTTGTTCCTAAAGTTTTACTTTACCATTTTTTTTATGTAAAAACTCATATTTGTTGTTCTATGTCTTAGCACATAATCTGCTAAGCAAGCCCTTGGATTTTTAATGTAAAAATTTAATTATTGATCGCTGGATATAGGAACTGTTTTATAGATATGGATAGTTGATTGTTAGGTGGAGGTGACTGCTGTTATTGTTGCTTCCATTATGATTCTAACAGCTAGACAAGTTGTTTCTTTTGCCAAAGAATGCTGCAACAAAATAAAATAAAACAAAGAACTTCTTTTGTTTGCAGATGGCAATGTGGGTGGCCATAAGACCCACAAGATTTTGCTTAACTTGTTGACTCCATTTTATAAAAGTTTGTTTGTAATGATGTTTTATACGTTCATGGCATTTTATATTTTTCAAACCAAAAGTTGTTAAAATACATGATTTCTTTTAAACCTTATAATTCCTCTAGCAAGGCAAGAGTGGGCCAGGGGAGTAAGTGAACTGTTCAATGTCACAGTCAGGTCATGCCAGAAATGAAATAAGTGACTATATCGTGTCAACCATTGATCATCTTATGCTACCATGAGCTGCTGTTAGTTTGCAGATAGCATTTCTCTGGGTGGTCCACTTTAGTTCTCCAGGTGTTTGAGAAGCTGATCAAAATAAAAAGTAAAAAGAAAAAGAAATTTTTCTCTTACAGATTCAAATCTGCAATAAAATGAGTAAAAAATTAACCAGAACTGGAACCATGGAAATTTTGATACCACCCATCACCAGTTATTTCAAATGACTTATTGTCTCTTTCTGTCTCCATGGTTGAAATTAAAATAAGATTAGAAAATTAAATGATTTGTACTTAAACATCTCAAACCAAATTAGAAAGATGATCATGTCACAAGCATCCATGTGTGTCCTGACTATTAGAACTATTAGCCTATTAGCCGTAGACTATTAGCCTTCCTTTAAAAAATATTTATTGAAAACTGAACACATACAGGTACACTGCTCCATGCTGAGAAGAACTGAGAGGTGCCTATGATGCAGCGTTTATGCTTATAATTAGCTAAGATTTAGTTGTAAACATGGGGATTCAAAAATCAATAACTCAAAAAAGTAAGTCTTAGTTGTTGTGCTTCTGAAACAGAAAATAATGTGATATTTGCATGTATTTAGGGAGGGAAAAGCAACTTGTTGGTATTCAGTGTAACTCTAAATTATTTTAATTCTGCATAAAAGGCTCTTATTTCTAGTTCTTCAATTATTTGATTTACTTGGTGATTATGATTTTCTATGTTGGCTTTTCCTCATCACAGACTAAATTCATTATTTGGGGAATAATTGTTGCCCAGCAACTGTTACATGCAGAAGTAAAGGACCTGGAATCAGCAGACGTTTCAGCTCACAGACATGCAGGCCAAGAGGTCTTTTGTATACAAGGTCACCCAGGAAAGGAAGTAGCAGGTGGTAGCTAGAAGTCCCTGATGCTGGGGTATCTTTATACATGGCCTGGGACCTGGGACAACTCACAGACAGGACTCTCATGAAAAATGACATTAAGTATTTCCCAGACACTGGCAGAGACTATAAGACAAAAGACCACCAAGATTATAAAATTAACAGCAGTAAAATGAAGCATAAATGAAATGATTAGGTCAATGTACACTGTATTTGTTGCTCTCACCTTTTTTTTACTGGGGTAAATACAAAATAAAAATTGTTAACAGAACAATTGATGTCTAAGTGGAATTAAGTATATCAACCACCATCCATTTCTAGAACTCTTGTTATCCTATCAAACTAAAAAATCCACTGATTCCCCACTCCCCGCCCCCAACCCAACCACTGGCAACCACCATTCTTTCTGTCTCCAATATTGATGCTCAATGTATCTCATGGAAATTATTTCAGTGTTTGTCTTTATATAACTGGATTCTTTTGCTTAGTATAATGTGCTCAAGAAAAATTTCTTTTTCTTTTTTTTAATCTTTTTTTTGATCAGCCTCTTTTTTATTTATGTTTATTTTTTTAATAATTTATTTATATATATATTTCACATTGATCAGCTTCTCAAACACCTGGAGAACTAAAGTGGACCACCCAGAGAAATGCTATCTGAAAACTACCCTATTGTAGCAAATAGTCATTCATCCATATTGTAGCAAATATCTGATTATCCTTTACTGTTTTTAAAGCTGAATAATACTTCCTTATATGTAGGTCCCAAATTTATCCATTCATGTATTCATGAGCACTTCCGTTGCTTTCATGGTTTAGCTCTTTTGAATACTGCTGCTATAAATATAGGTGGATAGATGCCTTTTCAAGACCCTCCCTTTAAATTCTTTTGGTGTATATGCCCAGAAGTGTTAGGTAACAGGATAAATCATTTTAGTTTATTTTGAGGAACTACAATATTGTTTTCATAGCAGTTATGACATCTTACATTTCTACCAACAGAATACAAGGATTCCAATTTCTTTCCATCCTCACAATCACATGCTATTTTGTCTTTCATGACAAAATCATTCTGATAGGTGTAAAATGATACCTCACTGTGGTTTACCCCCAGTGACTAGTGATATTGAACATCTGTCCTTGTGCTTGTTGACTACTTATATTTTCTTTGGGCAAATGTTTGTTCAAGTCCTTTGTTGCTTTTTGAATTGGGTTTTGCTATGAAGTTTTAGAAATTATACATCTTGGATACTAACGCTAGATCACATAACATTTGCAAATATTTTCTTCTGCTTTGCGGATTTCCTTTCACTCTGTTCAGAGTATCCTTTGAGGTACAGAAGTTTTTCATTTTTAGGAAGCTCAATGTATTTTTCCTTTTGTTGCTTGTGCCCTTGGTGTCATATATGAAAATAGCATTTCCACATTCAGTGCTGAAAAATATTTGTCATATGTTTTCTTCTAAGGGTTTTATAATCTTTAGCTCTTCAGCAAGGTCTTTGACACATTTTGAGTTAATGTTTGCACATAATATTGAAAGCAAGCCATCAGGAAAGCAAGACCTGTACTGGCCGTGGTACTCAAGGAACAGTAATTGTACTAACCATTGCAATCAGGGAAGGAAGGACCTGAGGGTTGGCAAGAAGCAGTGTTATTAGTACTGGTCCTGATTGAGCAGATACCTATCCTGAGGCTGAGTAGCCCTAACAGGGAGTTAAGGATTTATATACATTTTACATGTACAGGTGTTCTGGGTAGACTATCATGGGTGATAGTACATGGTTTGATGTAATGGAAGATAGAATGTGGACGATTCAAGTAGAAACTTGGCTGCCTACCAGTAAATGGAGTCAGAAAGTCATGGGTTCTTTTTCTAGACAGTTGCTTTTCTAGACCCCTAGGCTGTCTGTCTGTCTGTCTTTTTCTTTCTTTCTTTCTTTCTTTCTTTCTTTCTTTCTTTCTTTCTTTCTTTCTTTCTTTCTTTCTTTCTTTCTTTCTTTCTTTCTTTCTTTCTTTCTTTCTTTCTTTCTTTCTTTCTTTCTTTCTTTCTTTCTTTCTTTCTTTCTTTCTTTCTTTCCCTCTCTTTCCTCTCTTTCTTTCCTTTCTCTTTCGTTCCTTTCTCTTTCTTTCTTTCCTTTCTCTCTCTTCCTTTCCTTTCTCTCTTTCCTTCCTTCCCTCCTTTCTTCCTTTCTTTCTCCATTCCTTACTTTCCTTCTCCCTTCCTTTTTCTTTTTTTAAGAGTCAAAATACTTTTAATTAATTAATTAATTAATATTTCTGTCCATTTTTAATTGGGTTCTTTGTTTTCTTTTTCTTTTTTTAAATAAAAAGTGAGTGTATGTATGTGTATATGTGTGTATATACATATACATATATATATTTCACATCTTTGTATTCCCCAGGGTTCACCCACCACTTCCCCCCCACCCCAATTGTGTACTTTGGTTTGATTGTTAGCTTGTTTGAACTTTTCCTCCTGTCCTTTTGTTTATTTTCCCTATGCCCCATATATTAGTGACACCATCTGGAGTCTGTCTTTTCCTTTCTGACTTGTTTCTGCTAATATGATTTCTTCTAGGTCCATCCATGTTATCTCGAATTCATCAACTTTGTCATTTTTAATTGATGAGTAATATTCCATTGTGTATATAGACCACATCTTTTTCATCCATTTATCCGTTTTGGGACATTTGGGTTGTTCCATATCCTTGCAATTGTAAATAGTGCTGTGCTAATCATCCGAGCACAGGTGTTCCTTTGCATAAGTATTTTGAGGTCTCCTTGGAGGGTCCTCCACACTGCTTTCCATAGTGGCTGGACCATTTTACATTCCCACCTAGGCTGTATTCTGTGGGTGACTGCGCTTCAGCAGACTTTATCATGCTTTCACCTGGTCATCAGACATCCATGTGACATCTAAATTTATTTTTTATGCCCAATTTTTCCCAGCATCATTTGCTGATAAATATTGCCTTCCACTGAATTATCTTGATACTCTTGCTAAAATCATTTGACCATGTCTGTGAGGGTTTATTTCTGAGCTCTTCTCTCTATTCCATTTCCTGATATGTTTGTCTTTATGCCGGTATTGAACGGTTTGGGTTATTGCCATAGCTTGTGGTATGTCTGTTTGAAAGGGATGGATTGTGTCCTCCAACTTTGCTCTTCTTTATCAAGAGTGTTTTCACTACGTGGGGTCCCTTAGAATCGCATATGAATTTTAGGACAGATTTTATTTTATTTCTGTAACAATTGTCTGTTGGTATTTGGACAGGGATTGTATAGAATCCTTGTACAGTTTGGGGTAGTATTGATATTTTAACAATATTAAATCTTTTAGTCCATGGATATGGGATATCTTTCAATTAACTTATGTCTTGCTTAACTTGTTTTCAGAAATGTTCTGTAGTTCTCTCTGTACAGTCTTTTGTCTATTTGATTAATTCTGAAGTATTGTATCCTTTTTGGTGCTGTTATAAATGAAATTGTTTTAATTTCTTTTTAGATTATTTATTGTTTTTGTATAGAAAAGCAGCTGAAAGACTTTAGGTTTAGTTTGTTCTTCTTTTACTAGTCCATTAAGTTGTAAAGTTAGGTCCTTCATGTCACACCTTTCCCGTTTTAAAATATTGCTTATACATATGAATTCCTTTCTTGGTATTATCATAACTGTGTTCCATACATTTGGATGTCACTGTTTCATTTGCATTCATCTCTAAGTATTTTCCAGTTTACCATGTGATCTCTCCTGTGGTTTTTTTTTAAAATTCATTGGTTGTTTAACAGTATTTTTTTTAATCTTCACAAATTTGTAACATTCTAGGAGTAAATCTACTGTTTCTTTCTAATTCATCCCATTGGAGTTTGAGGAGCTATTTTGTATGATATTTAGCAATTTAAGCCCATAGAAACTTAATTTGTAGCCTCACTTGGAAAGAAAGTACATGCAGTATGACTGGGAAGTGTTCTGTATATATCTCTTAGATTTACTTGGTTTCTGGTCTTCAACTACTTGATCCCTTATTTAACTTAATGTCTGGATATTCTCTCCATTGTTAAGAGTGGAATATTGAAGTCTTCACTTATACTAATTCTGCTTTCAATTGTGTCATTTTTACACCCCATATGTTGAGGACCTGTCACTAGATCTGTAAATAATAATTATTATATTTCTTGCTTTTGTTATTGTATGTCTTTCCTTGCTTTTTGCAACCTTTTTTTGATGAAATCTGTTTTTGTCTGATATTAATATAGCCACACCAATTCTCCTTTACCTTTTCTATGGAATATAATTTTTCATCCTTTAATCCATTTGTGTCTTTTGATCTAACATGAGTTTCTTAGAGACACAATACATTTGGACCATTTTTTTCAGATCCATTCTGCTAATCTCTGTCATTTGTTGGGTTGTTTTCTTCTTGTTATATTTAAAATAATGTTTAATAAAAGGAGCCTTCTGCTATTTTGCTATTTTTTTTCTAAATGCCCCATAGTTGATTTGTTTCTGATTTCATACATTACTGTCTCCTGTTGATATAGTTTATTTTTTATAGTGAAACATTTTAATTACCTTCTTATTTCTCTTTGTGTATTTTCTGTAGCTATTTCTTTTGTGTATAATTTAATTTGAATGTATAACAGCTTAACTTAATCATATAAAATCATAATAATCAGCTTAACTTAACTTCAATTCTTCTTACCTCGTCCAGTTACTGATGCCACAAAACTAGATTTTTATTCAGTGTGAAATCAAAATTACAATTATACCTGTTTTAACACTAGTAATTTTTAATGTCTCTTAAATCATGTAGAAAACAATGTGAAGGGCAAATCATTCTCACAATGAAATTTGCTTTTATAATTACAAGTGTATTTACCTTTCCTGAGATTGTAATTTCTTCATATGGTTTCAAGTTACTGGCAATTCCCTACTTAGCATAATTGTCAGGGCAAGTCTCATTAACTAAAAATCCACTCTGCCATCCTTTTTTAAATCTGTGATTATCTAAATTTGTTTCTCACTTTTGAAGGACATATTTGCTAAGATTTTGGATAACTGAATTTTCCTTTTTAGCATTTTGAACTTAACAGTTCCACTGCTTTCTAATCACCAAAACTTATGGTCAGAAATCCTCTGATAATCTCAAGGATCCTTTATATATGAGGAGTTGCTCTCTTGTGTGACTTTGAAGAATCTTCCTTGTCTTTTTCTTTTGGCAGTTTGATTATAATACATCATGCTGTGTCTTTGAGTTCATTTGCCTTTAGATTTTTAGTATTCCTAGATGTTTAGCTTCATACCTTTCATCCGATTGGGAAGGTTTTCCTATGATTTTTTAAAGATAATGGAAACCGTGACCCCAATGTGGGCAGTGTATTTGTTCATAAAATTTAGGCATTGCATTAGCTGTGTCTGAAAAACACAGAGGTAAAAGAGGCCTAAACAGGAAGGGTACTTTGACTTTGTTGCAAATTCCAGTTGTGGACCCTGGAGGAGAGAATGTATTACCTGAAGGGTGTTCAGAGGGAAATTGGAGCCTTTGGCTTTTAGGAGAAAGAAAGAAAAAAGAGAGAGATAAAAAGGCAAGGAGCTAGAGAGACAGACTTTTAGGGAGAGGAGACACAAGAATGATGGAGTGGTAGCCTGAGTGACCAGGCTGGGCAGAAGCTGAAAGAGTGAACTGTTGGTAGCAAAGAGCCATGGTGACCAGTAGAAGAGTGGTTGGTGTGGAGAGTGTGGCACCGCAGCAAGGTGGCATAGTGAACTGGTACCTAGAGATGGCCAGGGATTTGGAAAGCTGATTTGTGCATCAGCAATTGTGGAAGAAGTTTGAAAGAACTTGGAGAAGTGGAGCAGCTCAGAATACTGGAGAGAGAAGAAAAGAGAAGATGCCGGAGAAAGACTGGACTTTTCAGGGTGCCTGTCTCAGCTTTGGAGGGGCAAAGGGGCACCATTGTGGACATGTGTCTTTGGGACCTTTGGGACTGTGGATGGTGACAGGGGTCAGATAATGGCCACTTGTGGCTTTAAGGACTTTTCGTTTTCCCTGTTGAACTCCCTTGTTAATAAACCCTGTTGTTCAACTGCATTTTGAGTGGCAACTGCTACGCATGGGTGGTCTGAACCTGAAGGAACCTGGGTGGCAGAAGCAGCATTTTGAATGTGGTTTTGTTGTTGGTGGCTTCTGCCCCTATTGACCCCATATCATAATCTGTTTCTGTCTGTTCTTTTGGGATGGCCACAGTGTACACATTGATCTGTTTGCTTGGGATTCCACAAGTTCCTTAGACTTTGCTCCCTTTTCTTCAATTTTCTTTGTCTTCCTCAGACTTGACCATTTTAAATATCATATCTTTACATTCGCCGATTCTTCTGTTTGTTCAAATCTACTTTTGAATCTCTCTAGTGATTTATTTCCCTCCAGTTATTGTATATTTGATTCTAGAATTTATTTTTAGGCTTTATAACGATTTATGGCTATTTCCATTTTACTCATACATCATTTTCTTGACTTCTTCATGCCCTCTTTTAGCTTTTTGAGAATATTTAAGATGATTATTTTAAAGTCTTTATCCACTAGATTTTTCATCTGATCTTTCTCTGGGATAATTTCTACTGGTTTATTTTCTTGAATAAATATGTCCCATTTCTTTGTATACTTTTAATTTTTTTAAACCATAAATTTGAATGGACTAATGTGGCAGCTCTGGGAATCAGATTCTCTCTCCCTTTCCTTGGCTACTGTTTTTATTTGGTTTAGCCTTTTAAAGTAAGGTTTGGTTGTTACATATTGCCTCTATGCAGAGGGCAGCCTGTGGTTAATGTTTTCTCAGGATTTTCCTAAATCTGTGGCTTTCTCTCTGAGTATGTCAAGTTAGAGACTTTTGATTTTTCTTGTGTACGCAGGCTTGTTTCTGAGGTCCTGATTTTTAATGTTTGGTTTCCTAAGGGTAAAAAAGAAATGAAAAGAAGGGTGGAAAAAAGGCTCAGTCCTTTTAACCCTTTAGAGGCAGCTTCTGCTAGAGCGGGACCAGTAGCTATAGGGAGGAAGTACAGGATATCTGCTCCACCATCTCCAGAAGCAGCAATCAAAACATAGATCTCCAGTACCTGGAGGAAAGGGATATTATCTACCCAGCCTACCCTTGAGGCTGCTCTAGGAATATGTGCACAGCTGCCTGCAAGGAATTATGGGATAGGGAATTGATATATAGCTTCTTCTGAGCTATACTTGAAAATGGTAGATGTTAACTGCAATTTACTGACAGCATCTTCCACCTGAAAACTGCAGACCTTCAATAGATTCCAGAGTTTGAAACAGACAGATTCTGCTAGTACAATGGTGAATAGATGCAGAGCTAGATTGCTTGTGCTTTCTTCTCACTTATCTTCCCATAATTCTACCCTCTGTTGCCTTTTTTAAAGAGAATGATTTAGTGTCTGTTGAATGGTCTTATCTTTGAACCTAGTAATTCTACTCTAATCAGTTTTGTAGCAAGCATTCACAAACATATTCACACACAAAATTGTATGTTCAATAATAGAATTATATATCTGACCCTATGTAATTAGAGTGTATTTTAGATTTGCAATACATTATCAATACTTGTAACACATGCATAGAGCATAGTGCTGTGTATTGGTGAAAAGATCTGGATAGACAAAATCTACTTGGAAAGAATTTAAGTTTTAAAATTGGCTTACAAAGTTGTGGAAGAATGTATCGAGTACGATTCCACTTGTATATAAGAAATCCACACATATAATACAAAAGGAAAATATCTAAAGGATGTACAAGGGTTTGTTAAGTAATAACTATCTCTGTGAGAGGCATGGATTAGGAGAGTATGGCAAAGAAATAAAATTTTTATTGCATCTGCTTCTGGGAGTTTGGCACTCACTGTCTTTGGATAATCATTTTCTGTTGATAGACTGACTCCTTTTGTTGTTCACTATACTGGATTTTAAAGCATCATTTTTTTTCTCACATGGGTTTAGTCTTAATCATTTTGCATCTCTAAGGACACTGCTCTAATTCCTTCAGATCTGGGATAAATTTAAATTTATATTTAAATTTATTTATTAAATAAATTTTCTATTTATTATTTAATTTATTTATTATTACATTCTCCCCTGGAGATATTATTACATTCACCCTCTTCCAGAGGCTCTGACCAGTGATTGTACTTCTTCCATCCAGTCACGTCAGCAGCACATTCTAGATCAGTACTGTCTGAACTCACTTTCTGCAATGGTGAAATTATTTTATAAGCAGCAATGTCTGCTCTAAACCCATTACCTACAGGCAGTAATTAAGCATTTGAAATGTGACTTTCCATTTCAAATGAAATTGAAATTGTGTGACTGAGGAATTTAATTTTCAGTGTTATTTAACTACATTTAAGTAACTATAACGTAGTCATCTGTGTAGTGGCTACCATGGTGGAGAGCATAGTTCTACATCATGGCTAACATTTCTCTTCCTGATCCACTTCTATGTTTAAAGATGACTTGGGTAATTCTGGATACCAGGATACCAGATACCAGTATACCAGAATTATACGACAGAAGCCCTGGCAAGGAGACAGCCAACATGACCGTCACCTCCCTCATAGGAAGCACCACAACAAAGGAGTCTGGAGGGCCATGCCTTATGCCTGGCCTATGGGAGGTTCCTTAAGGTCAAGGTGTGGCTGCCTGCCTCACAGCAAACCCTGGAGATCCCAGCAGCCTGGACAGCTTTGTTCCGGGAGCTCAGGGTCTCTCCCAGGAAAGAGGATGTCACTCCAGGAAAAAGAGACCACTGGGTCAAGCATCTACCAATGACTATAGCAAGAGAGGATCTGGTGTAACCAGAGGGGGGAAGGGAGGAGAGGGAGGGGGAGGGTGGCATAGGGAGGGTCATAGACAAAAATTATACAAATAAGATCAATGTTGTATGAAGATAAAAAAAGAGTAAAAATTTAAAAATATAAGCAAACAATAAAGAGATGACTTGGATAAGAGAAAAAATGGACAGAGCCTGATCTCATGGTTCAAGCCCTAAAAATCTTTTTGTATCTGTTTTTTCTAAGACACAAACAGTTTTACAGTGGGATGTCAGCTTCTGGACATGAATATATGGGAAGACCAGAGCATGGATATAGGAGGACTGATTAGGGGTGGTTTTTGTTATGCTTCTTGAATATAAGGATAAGATCAAATGTACTGGAGAGAAGAGCTAATGGCTGACATGCAAAGAAAGTAAATACAGAACATCTGAATGGATGCTTAGCCTGATGTCTTATAAAAATTACTCTGTCCCAGATTTTGTCCTAAGCCATATAAATACACCGTTTCATTTAATCTTTACAGTTAGCTCATGGAATAGACATTATTACATTCTCCCCTGGAAAGTGTGGAATCAAAAATTGAGTACAAATACTTCAAATCAAGGTTCCTCAATCAAGCTTTCTGCACACTTGGTGGCAGGAGATACCCTGCTGTGTCTCACATGTAAATAATCTCACATCTGTGGACATTGGTTTCTTTACAAAATATAGGAACTGAATTTAGCAGTTTATAAGCTCTCCTGTAGTTTTGACAACCTAACTCTGATAATCGTCCTTGTTTCATTCTGCATATTTCAACTGACCTGCTTTTCTCTTGTTCTGTTTTCCCTCTCCTTTGTTCTAGGAACCACAAAAGGATTTGATTTGGATAGTAATAACATTTCCAGATTTTCTTTGTGGGTCAAACATTAAAAAAAGATAGTTTAACATTCTTCTAAAAATGTTAAAAAGATACTTTCTTTTGAAACACGAACACACACATGATCCCATTGATATCTTGCCAAGGATGTAAAAGGTTATAAATTGCTCTCCTGGATCAGGAATTCACTGCTTGAAAAAGTTTCTGTGAGGATAATAGACAGCCAATCACTAGATGGGTTTTTGTTTGTTTGTTCTCAAAGATATACGGTGTTGTAAACCAATGTTAACTCAGTAAAAATAATAAAAACCTAAAAATAAGTCAACAGCACAAAACATGCTATTTGGAGAAATTGTAAAATCTTTTCATTGTTAATATTAAGTAAATTGCTATGAAGACCAACTTATATGGAAAAGAATATATGGAAGCAATGGTTCTCCAGTTGATGAAGAGAGATATTGTATTCATGGATAGGAAGTTGATATGGTTAAGTCATTATTCCACGAATCTATCTACAGGTTCAATCTAATACTTAGCAAAAATTCAACATTTTTTTTCAGAAATAGAAAAATTGCTCTAAAACTCATACTAAATTTCAAAGGAACACCGACAACTAAAAGCAATATGAACAAAGCAGAATGATAAGTGTCTCACAATTCCTGACTTTAAAAACTATTTCAAAAATCACTACATTAATCAAAACAGTGTGGTAGTAGCAAAAAAAAGCAGACAGGTAGATGAATAGAAAAGAATGGACAACCGAGAATCAAGTCAAGAAAATAATCAATTTTTTTGACAAGAGTACCAAAATCTCTCAATGTCAAAAGGACAGTCACTTCACCTGCCAAAGAAAACAATTGGACATTATGTAACACATCAAAAATTAATTGAGAATGTTTTCTGGAGACCTAAACTTAAGACTGGTTTTGCAAACAGTATGACAGTCTTTAAAAATAAATTTAATTACCAATCACTTTCCATGTGCCCTGATAGTTGAATACAGAGTCTGGACAAGATACTGCTGAAACCATGTTCACAGTAACATTATTTGTAGTAGCTAAGAGGCTGAAGCCTAGAAAATGTTGCTCTTCAGGAGAATGGATGAACAAATGGTATGCATGCAAAATGGAATATTATTCAGTCTTTAAAAGATGTCCTGTCAACAATGTGGATGGACCTTGAAAACAATATATTAAGTGAATAAACCAATTGCAAAGTAGAAGGACTTATGTTTCCAGATATATCTGATATGTATGATGGTCAAATTAAGAGGACATCAAAGTAGAATTATAATTCACAGCGGCTAGGGGGAGAAAGAATTAGAACACATACAATTCACCACCAGCAAAACGGGAACCTAGTAATATGGGCCAAAGAATTAAATAGACACTTCTACAAAGAAGATATTCACAGTGTCTACAGACATATGAAAATATGCTTCTAAGGAAATGCAAATAAAAAACACAATGAGATCACCACACCCCTGTGAGATGAACTCTATCAAAAAGGGACTAGAAAGAGCAAATATTGGCAAGACTGTGGAGAAAAAGGAGACCTCATCTACCATCAGGAGGACTGTAATTTGGAAAACATGGAGATGCCTCAAAAAAAGTAAAAATGGAAATACCCTTGTTCAGCACCACTACTGTGATATTTACCCAAAGAATACTGACACATTAATACAAATATGTTTGTGCAGCATTGCTCACAGTAACGAGTCAAGGAACCCAACTCAATGCCCATCAACGGTTGATGGATGATACAATTGTGGAATATCTATTAATATCTATTAAAAGATTACTACTCAGTTATTTGGAAAAAATGCAACTCTGTTTTAGAAAAAAATAGATGGATATTGACCAAAATAAGCCAGAGAGTAAAAGAAAGCTGCTGAATGGTCTAATTATTTTCCAAATATAAAAACTAAAGAAAATGGTAGTTCCATTTTCAGTAGTTTGAGGGTCCTCCACACAGAATTCCATAGTGGCTGAACCAGTTTGGACATTCCCACCAGCAGTGTAAGTGAATTCCTTTTTCTCCACATCCACGCCAACATTTGTTCTTGTCTGTTTTATTTATATGGGCCATTCTTACTGGTGTAAGATGGTATCTCATTGTGATTTTGATTTGCATTTCCCTGATTATTAGTGATGCTGAGCTTTTATTTGAGCCAGCACCCCATTTCTGTGAATATATCCAAAGGATACAAAAACTCTAATTCAAAAGGATACCTGTACTCTTTTTTGCAGCACTATTACACTACAATATTGTAATACAATATTACTATTACAATAGCCAGGATATGGAAACAACCCAAATGTCCAAAAACAGATGAATGGATCAGAAAGTTGTGGTATGTGTACTCAATGGACTATTACTCAGTGATTAAAAATGACAAATTTGAGGCATGTGTAATAACATGGATGGACCTAAAATAAATAAGCCAGAAAGAAAAGGAGAGAAATATGGGATGATCTCACCTGTGTGTGGGAAATAGAGAAAACAAACAAAAGGACAAGAAAAATTTAAAACTGTCAACAGAGCTGAAACATAGAGCAAGAGAGGGTGGGGGTCATATAGGTATATAGGTATGTATATATATATATATATATATATATATAGATAGATATAGATATAGGTATATAGGCTAATTCTTATATTCCATGAAAAATATGCTGGTTACTAGAGGGGATGGGAGAAGATTGGGTTGTGGGACTGGAGTGTTGGTGGTGCATGAGTGAGGTATGTACAAATGTGAAGGTGTGAAGTTGTACTCCCCAAATCACAGTTTTGTCCACTAGTGACAAATCAATAAAACTTGAAAAAATGCCTATTCATGGATTAGAATCTCTCACCTTAGCATTCTTCCCATAGTAGGGAGGCCTTTGAAAATGGTGGACTTTGGCTTTTAGAATTAAAGGAGACAAGTTTCAGCTGACAAGAAAAGATGAGGGCAGGATTGACACTGTCCAAAGCCTGGCTGTAAAATTTGCATCTTTAAACGAGAGAAAGAAAAGGAATGGGCTGGAGGACTGCAGTTCAGGTACCAGATTCATTTAAATGCTATTATATCTCCAGCAGTTGCTCCTAATACTCTCCTCTCCAGCACTCAATACCTGCATTCATGGTGGCTGGCCCCAGGGACATAGAGCAGCCCAATGTCCCCACTGAAAGGAAATGAAAAATCGGCTGATGCTAAACAGACCTCCTTCAGCAACTGCAGCCATCCAAGCACTGTGTCCTGCAGGGTGATTAATGATTTTCCTTTACATTTAAGAGCAATGTGCTTTAGAAAGGGAGAGAAAATGTGAAGAAGGGGGTGGAGGAAGAGAGAGGGCAGAGAGGCAAAGTGAGAGAAGGAGTTGTTTGAGAGGAGAGGGGAGAAATTTATATTTCACTGTGAAATAGAGAATTAGCTATATTATTTTTTAATAGAAAAGACTCCACCTCTACACTGTATAAAAATAAGAATGCAACTGTCAACAGAACGGAAGCATAGAGCAAGAGAGGGAGGAAGGGTAAAATTGGGGGAGGGATGGGCACAAGAGATTAAGATGGTTCATGGGTGATAAGATGGTGGGAGAATCTCAGGGTAGACAGTGATGCAATATATACATCTATGTGTCTATATGTATATATGCAATCAATTAAAATTATATAAATAAAAACAAACAACCAATTCTTAAAAAAGAAGTGTGTCAAATTGTTAGGTCTAGTTAATATAACTGATCAGTAAAGAGTAAAGAGAAAGTAAAGTTTAAATTGGCATCTACTACTGCCCTCAAAAAGAAATCTGTTCCTGGAAGGGGTGGGGGAAGAGAAGAGAGAAATGTGGATGTGTCCCAGTGGGCTGTGGTGGAGACTGTGGGGGCCAGGGTGGTGAGTGTAGTGTGGTAGCATACACCTGGAAGGTGTGATCTATACCTCCAAATAATATACATGCTGTAAACCAATGCAACCATGATATATTTTTTGTTTTTTGTATTAAAAATTAAATGAATACATAAGAAACAAAACCATTATTACCCTCTAAAACTATATAATAATGGTTATAACTTAAGAATTCAAATACATTTGGTTGGGAATTGAGAAGAGTGATGCTTGGTACATTGATTATCTTCTATATTTCATATTTGTCTGTAATTTTTCTATCTTGTAATATACTTATACTACATAGTTATATATAGCATGATTTGTATCGTAAATTAGCTCTGTGTATATACATATATAGGTTTATAGATACCAGATAAATATCATGACCTATCGTCTATCATGTGTCAATGAATGTGAGGTTCACCCTCTCCATAGATGACTCTCCAAATCTCACTACCTACTCTCGTGTAGTCTTAACTTTTCCCAAAGTATCAAATATCTGCAACAGGAAAATACCTTCTGTTACAAGCTTCTCTATTTATAAAACTGGTCTTTGTCAACAACCTCAGCCTCTAGGTAAAAGATATCAAGACTTCTCTCCCTCACTTTCAGTACTTACTCTGCATTTTCACAGCTTAGATTTTTCAACAACTTCCCACAAGTCTGTCAATCTCTCTTTAACATGGACCAGGGTACTTGGGCATGAAGGCTGGAGGAGCGATGAGACCTTGCAAACATTTTGCAGAGGGACTTGAAGGAAAGTAAGAGTGTTCCTGAGCCACTACAGCTCGAAGCATCTGAAGCCAAGAATCAAACACTGGTGCACATGAAAGAGTAAATGGGTTCGCTTGGCTAAAGTAAAAAGTAATTGCAGGTCAAATATCAATCATAAATAAGAAAAACAATACTGAGGGATGTTGGCAGATAGTCTTAAAGATCAGGATGAAGCATTTGTATCTGATTAAGGAAAAAAAGACAACAGAAACCATGTAAATTTCTGAGATTCTATCAATAGATCAAAGATGAGATTCATACTTATTAGTTAATGACCTGGAGTGTAACTTGATTAAAATACTTAAAAGGGCAATTTTTATTTTGATGGCATACCAGGCAATCTCCATATACTTTAAAATTTGAGAAACTGTGATAGAGCAGGGAGGGTCTTTATCTTTGACCTTTGACTCTGATATTTGTATTAACGTTGCCAAAAACTTTTTAGGTGACAACTAAGTCCTTTATTCTACTTTCAAATAAACTATTGTCAAACTGGTTTCCTATCTGTACATGTTGATGAGTGTTTTGTATCAAAACATAGGTTTTTATTTCCATTAAATTCCTTTGTGATTGTTTCAGCTCATAATTCTGATTTATGAAATATTGGATGTGTGTTTTAATGTAGAAGCTCTCACTACTCAGTTTTGGGGGAAATTAATTTAAATTTTGAATAAAGATGTCTGGTATGACCCCAGACAAGTCCCTCTAAAAAAGATAAAGAAAGAAGGGCGATTTTCCCTTTAATGTATAAAGAGTAGAAAGAAGGGGGGAGATAACTGGCAAGAGGAAAGATATAAGATGTGCAATATTCTAGGTGTCGTGTGAGTAGAGGAGCCCCAGAGTAGAAGGCAGACTCAAGAGATCTAGGAAAGGATGACCGTGAAAGATGTTTCAGGTAAAGAATTAAGAGGATTTAAGTTCCCACGACCTGCCCTTGAGGGAGTCCAGGTGGGTTGCCAGCAGAATGGGATGTCGCAGCTCTTGAGAGAGATTGAGAGAGTAGAAGCTGGAAAGGCTGAGGGTCCTGTCGAGGTTGCGGTGAGTTTCCTTGCCACCTCTTTATTAGGCAGGCTTTATGACACAGGTGTAATAATTAATCCAAATGGCTAGCAGATGTGGCTATCCATCTTTGGGTAGTCTGGCCCCAGTCTCCCAATCAGCAAATCTTCAAGCATGGCCAAAGAAAATGAAAGAAAATAAATTTTGCTGAGATATTTATGGAGGCCACCTGGATAGAGCTTTGACAGCTAAGAGCTTGCCTGGATGCCAGGCAGCCATGAAAAGGTCAGTGCCCCTGGAGCAAAAGGGCTTGAAGAGCCAAGAAACAGGAGTGGAGGGGGAGAGTGTTCAGTCACATTTCAGCTCCAAAGATTAGAAATCATGTTTGACTTTTCAGTGAGAAACACAGCTATCTCTCCTGTATTTCCGAGGTCTACCTTGTCACTTGATAAAGTTCCACGGTTTCTTTTTATTGCTAACTCTACCCTGGCAGACTCCACAAACCAGCGAGGGTTCTGTTTAAATAAGTCACATCCCCTTTTGGCTATCACTTCTTCAACCCATGCGCTCCAGTGATCACCAGTCACAGAGATGGCGTCTACGCCATCTTTCTGTTTTCTGTCTCTTTCTGGTCTTGTCACAGCAGTCAGTCTGAATGACAACTTTGACAATATTCTGTACCTGCTCAAAAGTCTTATCATGTCCTCAGTGCCAATTGAAAACAATATATGTGCCTTTGTCTGTTACTAAAGCTTCTACATAAATTAATTGAATTACTCTTTCTAGTCTCATAGCAGACTACTGGTAATGCCTATGTTAACTTTCTGCTGCGGGTGAACTAATTAATCCCTATCCCATCTAAAGTAATTTCTGCCTAGCTTGTTTTATTTATCCACTGTTTGAATAACTCCTACTTTTTAAAATACCTGCTCACAGTCATAATCTCACATTCTAAGAGGGCTGACTCTTAGCCTACTTCCATTAATTTTATCATTCAAGAAATATTTACCCTCCCATCAGGTATCACCATGGAGCACCTATCACCAAATCGCCCATAGTTCATCATCATACTCCACTGTGCTTCCTTTTCTCTTTGTTCTTACTCCTTCCCACTCTCCCCTCTTCAGATGCTTTAATTATTAGGTCAGTTTTCAAGGCTTAGTTTACAAGCTTGTATTTATCTGACCTTTAATTTGCTTTCTTTACTCTGCACATATAAATGACAACTTATTTATCTTTCCCCTTCTGACTTAGTTCACTTAGGATTATCCCTTCCAGCTCCACTTAAGTTTCTACAAATTGATTTGCTTTTTGATTGTGGCATAGTATTCCTGTGTGTGTTACATTTTTGAAGTACTTAAAATCATTGTTAACTCAAAATCATGTATTCAGTGAAAATGTGTATCAGGAATGAAGGCAAAATAAAAGTGTCCTCAGATGAAGGAAAACTAAGCACTTGTCAACATGTGGTTGAAAACACAAATTATGAAACAATGGCATCTTTAATGTATATATGAGTAATGTTTAAAATATCTATGGCATATAATTGGGAGAGCAAAGTACCTTATATAAAAGTTCTATAAAAGACTTTTATATCCCAAAAGAAATAGTAAAGTGTTGGTTCTAATTTGAGTCAATGTAGTACTTCTTGAGAAACCACTTTTTAAAAACTTATAATTAAATAGAGTCAAAACACAATAAAAAAGCTAAAGTGGAATATGAAAAAATGTGGAAATAGTCTAAAAGAAGGCAGTGAAAAGAACAAAAATGAAAACATTTTAAGAAAACATACCACATGATATAATGGGATATATATATGTGTGTGTGTGTGTATGTGTATACATGTCTCCAAACATACCAATAATTACATTAATGCAATTATAGTTGGATATGTCACACTCCCTTTTCAGTAATACACAGAGTGAGTAGCAGAATATCAGCAACAATATGGAAGACAGGTTGGCCAACTATATTAATATAATATATTATAATGTTCCATAGCCTGCTTGTGTACAGCTCACAAATTAGAAGGGTTTATGACTTCTTAAAAGTTGTAAAAAATATACACTATGGAGTAGAGCTCTTATATGACATGCAAAGATTAAAATATTTATTCTTTCGCCCTTTACATTAAAATTTTAAAGACACTTGATATAGAAAAATTGAAGAGCACCATTGAACTACTGAATCTCATGGCTTCTATAGAAAACTGCATCCAAAATGAGCAGGATGGTCATATTTTCAAAACCACATGGAACACAACCCAAAAGCAATTCACAATCTATCACAAAGCATATCCTCACAATTTTAAATCAGCTGAAGTTATAGGAAGTGTATTCTCTGACAGCAGTGTACTTAAATTAGAGATCAGTAACAACACAAAAAAATACCTTGAAAAAATCTTCAACTAATTGAAAGTCAAACAACAAACATAAATGTTTCCTGTCTCAAAGAGAAAGACTGGAAAATACATTTAAAAATGTCTAAACTTAATGAAATAAAAAACAAACAAACATACAATTCATAGATGACAGCTCTATCAGTGCTTAGAGGGCAATTTGTAGCATTAAAATTTTGTCAAAGAGGAAAAACTTCAAATCTAATAAGCTAAATTTTCACCTAAGGAAACTATGAAAATAAATGTGAGGTGAACAAAAATCCCTTCCTCTAAATAGCTATCCCTGTACAAGGAAACATTTTCTCACTATATTTGGGGAAAGTAAATTAACTGTCCTTTCATAGAGATAAACTTGGTGATGCTTGGCTGACAGAATCAGCAACTCGGAACGCTAGAGTCCAAAGGGAACTTTGAGTACAACCTTCTTCAGGTAGGAGTGAACAAACCTGAGGTCAAGGATAAAAACTTAGTGAGGGTCGTAAGTAAGTAGTAGAAGCATCTGAACACAATAGGTTCCTAAATTGATATTTAATACTATTTTTCTCTTCTCTACCTTGTTGCACATTTTATTTTTATTTTTTTTCTTTATTTATATATAAATTTCACAACTTTGTAATCTCAAGGGTTTGCCTCCCCCCCTCCCTCCCCTCCCTTCCCCCCCTTTCCCTCCTGTTCATATTTGTGCGCTTCATTTTGGTGCTTCGTTTGTTTTGACTTTCTTCAAGGCTTTTATTTATTTTATTTTTTTTTCACTATATCCCATATATTAGTGAA